>JANHFJ010003582.1:663354-675907 GCA_032468195.1 Cerberus rynchops
ATGAGCAAGAGTTGGCTGTTGATAGTTATCATTGCATTTTAACTATTTTAATTCCTCAAGGTGCTCTGGCACCCTGCTTGATTTGTAACTCCGGCTTGCAGGTATTTCTAATCTAATGATTGGTATTTAAGGAAGCTTTTTGCAAGCAAAGAAGCTTTTTGTATTTTTGTACAGGTAATCCTTCACTTGCAACAGTTCATTTAGTGACCATTCAAAGTTACAATGGCACTAAAAAGTGACTTATGACTGTTTTTCAAACTTACGACTGTTGCAGCATCCCCATGGTCACAAGAGGTGAGGGGAAGCCCAGACCACCTCAACATGAGTGACATTGTGTTGGTCAAACCCACCCAGTCACATGACTGTGCAGCCACATCCACCAAGCCATGCCACGCCCACCAAGCCACACCCACGGAACCGGTAGTAAAAAAAATTGAATTCCGCCACTGCTTGCAGACCAATTCAAATCCAACCAAATCAAATCAAAAATTTATTTTCCAACATGTGCATAATGAGATTGGATGAGCCTCCCTCCATGCAGCCCTTCAACCCAATACAACTCACTGTGAAAAACAGAAAATCCTCAACCCAGTGAATCCGACAAACACACAATCCTTCTGCACTGTGTGAACTTCCTGAATTCCTGAAAGCAAAAATTCAACATGTCAGTAACAAGAGCAAAAGTCGCTTATGCAACGAGAAAGATGAAAGAGTGGATTGCCGTATCAGTGGCTGGAGCGAAATCTCATCTCATGATCGAATTGCCAAAAATCCTACATTGGTGCTCTCTTGTTTGCTTGCTTGTTTTCTTGCAGGCGTTTCGTTACCCAAACTAGGTAACATCATCAGTGCTGGTAAGGAGTGCAATTTGCTGCAACCCTGTACAATACTGTTAACACTCATGATGACACCTAGTTTGGGTAACAAAATGCCTGAAAGAACTGTCATGTCAACCCTCAGCTACAAATATTCTCCTTTATTACATCATATATTGGAAGCTTTGCCAGAAGTTTGATTCAAATGAGTCACTGGGAATGCGAAGTTGACAAAGTTCTTGAAAATGAGCAAGTCATGATCCGGTGGATCTTTGGTTCCAAACAGACAGACATCTGGCCCACAACACCCCTGACATCACTATTGTGCAAAAGAAAAAAGTCTGGTTCATTGATATTGCAATACCAGATGATGAACAAATTGAAGAGAAAGAGCTAGAAAAAATAACAAAATATGATTTGCAAATTGAAGTTCAGCAGCTATGGAGGAAGAAATCAATGGCTGTACCAATATTAATAGGAGCCCTTGGAGCAATGCCCAAAGGGCCACCTTGATACATGGAAATTTTGAATTTATTAGTCCTGAGTATCCTAACTTTGCAAAAAAACAAAAACAAAAAAACCCCACCACCCCACTCCAAACACCTTAACTTTTTTTACCAGTTAATAAATCCATTCCCAAATCTTCCTCGGCCCTTCTAGGAAAAAACAATTGGTCTCTTCTCTATTCTGTCAGGCTTCAGGTACTGTAAAACAATGCAGGCTTGAACTTCAAAGAGGCAAGGTTTATAGAAGGGGTTTGCCATTGCCTCCTATCTAGGGCTGAGACAGAGTGACTGGCCCAAGGTCACCCAGACGGTTTCATGGCCAAGGTGGGGAAATGTTTCATGCTCTCCCTCTTTCTAGCCCGGTGCCTTGACCACAACACCAAATGGCTCTCAATCTAACTTGTTATCATATGGTAATTAAACCTTTCCTTCAGGTGCTATTGAAAAGGCAAAACGGGATCCACTTCGAAATGCAGTCGCACAAATGAGGGCCTATCTGGTTTCACGGAATGCTGAATATGATGAGCTTAATGGTAAGTAAAGAGTTCCACTCTGAACATACAAATGTATTCCTGCTCCAAGGCCAGCAAGCCATTTTTTTCTTCCTCTAGCTAGATTGGTGGGTTATATCGGAATGGAAGGAGCATTCGCATCCATCTGCTGCTGGCCATGAATTCTTCTCCAGGTCACCTCCAAACTGGTTCTGCAGAAGAATCAGGAGCTATAAAAAGTCCATCTCCTTCCAGACAGTAAATAAATTGGCAATCTACTGATGATCGGGAAACAAAACCTAATCAAAACGTGAGGGAGCCAACAGGATGAAGCCCAAGCCAAGGGTGAAGAGGGGAGGTGATCCATTCATTCATTGCTAACCTCCAGCCTCTCCACCAACCCGATGCCAGTCCGCAAGCCAAAAAATTTAGATCATGGTTCTGAAAGGCCAATCTTGCCATGGTTCTCTATGGTTTGGCGAGATTTCTGGAGACCCACAGACTTATGATCATGGGGGACTTCAACCTTCCTTCTGCCGTTGAGACCTTGGGGGTTGCTCAGGAGTTCATGGCTTCCATGACAGCCATGGGCCTGACCCAAGTAATTCAGGACCCTACCCACATGGGAGGCCACACCCTGGATCTGGTTTTTGTCTCTGATCAGTGGCAGAATGATCTAGGTATAGGGGACGTTTCTCTAGAGCCCCTGTCATGGTCAGATCATTCGCTTCTTAGACTTGACTTCTATTCAGCACCCCCTCATCACAGGGAGGCGGAGCCGATAAAATGGTTCCGCCCCAGGGGCCTAATGGACCCGGAAAGGTTCCTGATGGAGCTTGGGCCATTTTCCGAGGCACACACACATGACCCTGTCGGGGACCTGGTGGCCACCTGGGAGAGGGTGGTGTCCGAGGCTCTCGACCGGGTCATGCCCTTGCGGCCTCTGACCCAGTGTCGATACCAATTGGCTCCCTGGTTTTCCAGGGAGCTAAGGGCGATGAAGCGCCGGAAAAGATGCCTACAGAGTGGTTGCAGGGCTACCCACTCCAAATCTGACCGGACACTTCTACGATCCTATATTAGGACGTATTTAATGGCGATAAGGACGGCAAAGCATTCTCACTTTTCCACCCTCATTGCGTCCGCAGAAAATCTCCCAGCTGCCCTTTTTAGGGTGACCCACTCCCTCTTAGAGGTTGTAGTGTGGGAGGATCCCTTGCAAGGATGGGCTGAGGATTTTTCTTATTTTCTGCAGGATAAAATGCTCAGATTCGGGATGGGCTGGACTCCGACTGGGCCTCTCTAGGCAAGGGGGCAGGAGTGGTTTTTGGCGAAACCATCTGGGCTGAGTTTGACCCTGTGACCCTGGATGAAGTGGACAGGTTGCTGGGTAGCCTTAATGCCACCACATGCTTATTGGATCCATGCCCCTTCTGGCTGGTGTTGGCTACCTGGGAGGTGATGCGAGGTTGGTTCCAGGGGATTATTAATGCTTCTTTGAGAGAGAGGTTCTTGCCCGCCACCTTGAAAGAGGTAGTGGTGAGACCTCTCCTCAAGAAGCCATCCCTGGATCCAACACTGCTGTCTAACTATCGACCGGTCTCCAACCTTCACTTTTTGGCGAAGGCTGTTGAGACTGTGGTGGCACGCCAGCTCCCTCAGCACCTGATGAAGCGATGTATCTGGATCCTCTCCAATCGGGTTTCAGGCCCGGGTACAGCACAAAGACGGCTTTGGTCGCGCTGGTGGATGATTTCTGGAAGGCACGGGATGGGTTATTCCTTTGTCCTGGTCCTATTAGACCTCTTGGCGGCTTTTGATACTGTCGACCACAGTATCTTGTTGCAATGATTGGGGGGGTTGGGAGTGGGAGGCACCATTTTACGGTGGTTCTCCTCCTTCCTCTCCGACCATTTGCAATTTGTGTTGATGGGGTCAGAGGTCGGCCTCGAGGCCCTTAATATGTGGGGTGCCTCAGGGGTTGGTGCTCTCGCCCCTTCTGTTCAACATCTATGTAAAACTTCTGGGTGAGATCATCCATAGCTTTGGGGTGGATTTCCATCAGTACGCTGATAATACACAGCTGTACATCTCCACCCCAGGCCACCCCAACAAAGCCATCAAAGTGATGAACCGGTGCCTGGAGGCCGTGCGGAGTTGGATGGGTCTAAACAGGCTCCAGCTGAACCCAGCCAAAACTGAGTGGCTGTGGTTTCCTGTGCCCAGATACAGCCAGCTTGTTCCATCACTGGCCGTGGGGAGTGAGACTTTGACCCCCACAGAAGGGGCTCGCAACCTGGGTGTCCTCCTGGATGTACAACTGTTGTTAGAAGATCAGATTGCAGCCTTCTCCAGGGGGGCTTTTTATCAGGTCTGAAGGATCTCCCAGCTGCAGCCCTTTCTGGATTGGGGCGCTCTTTGCACAGTCACTTCTACCCTCGTTACCTCTCGCCTAGACTATGGCAATGCTCTCTACATGGGGTTCCCCTTGAAAAGCATCCGGAGGCTGCAGTTGGTGCAGAATGCGGCCACGCAGATGATTTTGGGGGCTCCTCGGAGCTCCCATATTATACACCTCTCCTGTGCGAGCTGCACTGGCTCCCTGTGGCTTTCTGGGTGTGATTCAAGATGTTGGTTCTCACCTTTAAAGCGCTCCATGGCTTGGGACCTGGGTAATTACAGGACCACCTGTTGCCACATTAGCCTCCCGCCGGCCAGTGCGTTCCCACAGGGCAGGCCTCCTTGGGTTCCATTGTCAGGATGGTGTCGTCTGGCGGCCCCAAGAGTTCGAGCCTTCTCTGTGGGGGCACCCTCCCTGTGGAATGAATTGCCCCCAGAGATCCGGACCATCACGGACCTACAGACCTTCTGGCACACATTAAAAACCTTTTTGTTTTAGCAGGGCAGTCTGGCCTAGTACTATCGGTTGGGGATTTTAATTAGTTTTTAATTAGTTCTTAAATTGGTTTTTAATTGTCTTATTTTTTGAATCTTTTAGATTGGGTTTTAACTGATTGGTTATAATTAGTTTTTAAATTTGTTTTAACTGTTGTTTGTATTTTTAATGACTTTTTTGCTGTGCCCCGCCCCGAGTCCTTTGGGAGAGGGGGCGGTATAGAAATTATGTAATTAAATTAAATTAAATTAAATTAATTGCAGACAAACATCTTTGCAAAATATCTATGCAGACCTGTTTTTTCTTCAGGGGAACTATTACAACAGAAACTACATTCAAAACACACATATTTGTTCTCAAAAGGTATTTCTATTGAAAGCATTCTCTAAGGAAGAAGTTAGAACTAGAATGTACTGCAACTTACATTTTGCAATGAAATATACATGCACCATTTTTTTTCTTTTTACTACCAGAAAGACAATAAGAATAAGGAAAACCCTCTATGTTGCATAAGTAACTGATGTACAGTCCCTGTTTACAGATTTTATTTGGCACGCATGTTATCAGACACTTCTCTGAGGTTTCAGTACTTCAACACACTGCCTAGTGTTCTGTAAATATAACACAGGACATTTTCTCCTGCTCCATATGCATAACCATCACAATAATTGTGCTGGTCACTAAGACTTATCTCTTTGCCACTATGCACATGCACCATATGAATGGGTAAAGAGGCACAGTACCGTGCTCTGTCTTTGGAAAATGTGATTTATCTGTACTGATTTATCCCAGAAGAACCATTGTTCTAAATGGGGGAATCAATTTCTACCAGTTAACCGCTACTTATTTTCTACCTTTCTACCTTACACATGTATTACAGTCTTAGTGATGTGCATTTCCAATAAAATTAAATTAGCCCAGAAGTCTTGTTGCAAAATTATAATAACAGCACAAGGCCAAGCCAAGTTGAAGAAGTAACAGTTACACAACTTAAACACCTAGAAGAACCCATCCATTTTAATACAGCAGCCCCAACCAGTCAGCTAAAGAAGATTGTCTGAATTCCTTTTTTGCTTTTACTCATTGTCATCTTACATATTTTTTTCTCTGTCCAAAGTTAGGCCTATTTTCCTGTTAGCAAATAAAATATTCTGGTGCTCAGTTTACATGACTTGATTTTTTGTCCTATAGCAAATCAAAGTAGGAAAAATAAAAGAAGTCCTTGATGCACTTATCAAGTGGGCCCAATTCAGATCTTTATAATTTGGATTTTAAGGACTTTAATGTTAAGGAGAGATCTTTAGTATTTGGAAGATTGCAAATTTTATTTATTTTATTTCTTTATAAATAAATAGTTGCTTTTAATGAAGGTGTAGAGCCAGTTTGGTGTAGTGGTTAAGGCACCAGGCTAGAAACCTGTGCGTTCTAATTCCACCTTGGGCAGAAAGCCATCTGGATGGTCTTGGGCTAATCACTTTCTCTCAGCCTTAGAAAGGAGGCACTGGCAAACTCCTAAAAAAACCTTGCTAAAAAAAACCCTGAAGTATTTAAGCATTAATGCATTTAAGAACCCCAAATCACAGTCAAGAAAACAAACAAATGGATCATCAAACAAATCAGTCCAGAGTTCTCACGTGAGGCATTAGTGACCAACCTCAAATTATCCCACTGCAGATATATTACATAAAGATCTAGCTCTCCGAAAAAGGCTCTGATGAAAAAGGGGAAGGAAAGAACACAAGGATGACCAGAAGCAAGATGAATAGACTCAGTTACAGTTATGGGGGTGATGAGTACACTGTTGGAAGACATGAAACATTAGGTTAGGGATAGATCATAATGGAGAAAATCAACCTATGTGGTTGCTAACAGAATAACAGAGTTGGAAGGGACATTTGAGGTCTTTTAGTTCAACCCCCTGCTCAGACAGGAAACCATATACTATTTCAGATAAATGGCCACCCAATATATTCTTAAAAACCTCGAGTGATGGAGCACCCACAACTTCTGAAGGCAAGCTGTTCCACTGGTTAATTGTTCTCATTGTCAATAAATTTCCCCTTAGTTCTAGCTTGTTTCTGTCTTTGATTAGTTTCCATCCATTGGTTCTTGTCTTGCCTTCTGGTGCTTTGGAGAATAGCTTGACTCCCTCTTCTTCGTGGCAGCCCCTCAAATATTGGAACACTGCTTTCATGTCACTCCTAGTTCTTATTTTTACTAGGCTAGCCATACCCAATTCCTGCAATCGTTCTTTGTATGTTTTAACCTCCAGTCAAAAGTAACTTGACAGCAGACAATCCATTTCCTCAGGAATCCAAAATGGCTTACATACTTCTCCCTTTTCCATATTCCTCTCCTCACCCCACTATACCTTGCCAAAAATATGCTGAGAGAGAGTGGATAGTCCAAAGTTCTCCCTGGAACTTTTGAAAGGATGCTTAAACCTGGGTCTCCTGATCTCAGCCGTTAATTGCTACACACAGTGCTCTAATTTCAATAGGAAAAGGGACTACTTATATATAATTAAACTCTCTTTATAGTTTATTTACAGTAAATGAAAAAAAAATGTCCTGCATTTCTTATCTGTTTACAAAATCTTCATATTAGAGCATACCTTTTCATTTATTTGAGCACAAGAAATACTCTGAACTTCATGCTGAGAATAATAATGCCCGCTGAATTCTGTATTGCTCAACCCTGACTCAATTAGGGAAAGATTCATAGTACATAATTTTTCTTGTGTATACATACAATTTTTTAACACAACCTCATTTTAAAATCTTTATTTTGTTTATTTTGTGTTATTGGTCTGGGCTTTTCATACTTGTAAGTCTCAGAAACAACTGTAATCCTGAACAAAAAAAAATTGTAATCTTCTTGGTTGTTTGGTTGAGCTGTGTTTTTATTCAGTTTTTATAGTGTTGAGATTTATAACTATCTTCTGAAAATTGCCATCTGTCACTGAGTCTGTTGTCAGCCTATCTTCTCTATAACATCTTGTCAAATTTGTCTATATTCCTTGACCACCATTCAAATAGTGTTGGATATGCAAATATAGTTGCACAAGTAATGAAAACATGATTTCTACAAATGTGAGCTATGCAACAGCACAAAATATTAATGCTCTTGAAGCCAACTTTCAGGAGTCAATTAAAAACAAGGAAGATATTTTAGGATATGCATGTGAGAATCCCTTATGCTTCAAATAAGCTGTATATTAAGAAGCCAAATACCTTACATAGGGAAAAATGTTTCAATTCATTTTAAGTGCTTTGCAAATAAATGATAGTGATGATGAATTGGATCTAAATGAGCACTATAATGTAATTGAAATCCTGACTTTGATTAGTATGACTGAGAAAAAAAAAGCTGCACTGTAAACAAAAACTAAGATTGAGAAAAGATATAAATATATTCCAAGTGTCCACTCAAGGTTTTTTTTAACCCACTTCAGAAGCTCCCATATAATTCATTTGTGTTTTTATACCTTCATATACAAAAATGCACATTGTCTTTGAATATATTTTTGTAGATATTCTTCAGATTTATCATTCTTGGCCAAAAAGAAATTTCTTCTGATCATTCCTGTGTGTGTGTGTGTGTGTGTGTGTGTGTGTGTCTGTCTGTCTGTCTGTCTGTCTGTACTCATGTATGTATATAGTGATTTGATTTAAATTATGCATTATTTCTTATTCAAAAAGATATTTTAAGACAATATAATAATGACTTAATAATGGTAATGCAATTAGGCTATGCTATTATCACCAGCCAGTACTTCTAAGCTCTCTGGTTTCTAAAGGCACTTCTTTATTTAGCTATTGAAATATTTATCAGGCTCCTTATACTGAGTATCAGTGGTACTCAGGGATGGATGTAAACAATAAAAAGGAATTGCAAACCTTAATAAAACATTGAAAGCACAGCACCACCAAAACCATGGACTCTATAATCCTATATAAATAAAAGATGAATCAAAATGGAGACCATTCATCCCAGGCCTTTTGAGAGGACAATCAATACCTGTTTCTTCCTTTCTGTTCTCCTTTCCCATAGTTGTCCCTTTCTCTCATGCTTTTTCTGTGTTTTTGTACTGTGTTGTCCTTTGTTTTTATAATGTTCTAACCATTGTAAACAGCCCAGGAATCAGGGGGCATATAAATGTAATAAATTATTATTATTACACACAATAATGTGGAATCACAAAAGAAGTTCTTTAGCTGGTACATTGAGTTTGTATTCTTGAAGTCTTTAGACGTATGCATATTAGTGTGATTAATGACATAACATCCCAGTCAAGCAACTTTTGTGTTGCTCTCAAGTACTGAATGAATATAATGATACTGATTTTAATTCAAGACTGCTTAGTTCTGTGAAATCTGTGACCAACCCATGGTATTGTGGACAGTATTGTGATGAATTATTCAAGGCCCTATGTTGTCAGCAACTTTATTGCAGATAATAGCAAAGGTTACAATCTTCAAGTGCACGAGTTTGTTTTTCAATGATTACAGTGCTGTGAGCATTTTCATCATAGCTAACCCTGATGTTTTGCTTATTTCAAGCAAAAATGTGATTGCAATGCATTTTCCAGCCTGTACCCTCTGCTTGGTTTTGTTTTCCAAAATCCTTCTTGGCTTACACAAATGGAATAGTTAAAGTTTAATAATGGGAAAAAGTTGCCATTTCTTTGACAGTAGTATGGCTTGCAATAATTCAGTGAGGTAAAAACTCCATCCAAATTTTAATTACTCTGCTCAGTTTGGTTGTAAAAGCTAACTGCTATTAGTTGAGATAATTGTAAAAAATCTAGTCAGTCATTAAAAGGATAGGTTTTTAATGAAAATAATGGTTAAAGTCAAAGTACCTTTCACTGAATCTATTTTCAAAATTTTGCTAAAATGATTTGGAATGAACATGTCTGCACTAGCAATATTTTGCCTCACCCAGCCTTTACTATAATGTCTGAATTACTGATTTATTGCTTGAGTAATGGCTGGCTGATGACATAATTAATTCTTGTGGAAATCTTCAATAAATCAGTGCAATGCTTTGTGTACCTCTCTTTTAGGATAAATTGTGATGTGACAATTGTAGTCATTGTAGTCCAAAGAGATACACTAAATGTTTGTATTTTTTTGGTGGTAGTAATACGAAGAATATTGTTAAGTCAAATTAGGACAATTATAGGTATAATTAACTGTTTTATAAAATGATACATCATCATCATCATCATGCGGATCTGCCGACCTTCTGGCGCGCATTAAAAACTCACTTATTTCAGCAAGCTGGTCTGGCCTGACACTTAACGGGGTCTTAAATTTGTTTTTTAATTGAATTATTTAAATTTTTTAAATTTTATAATCTGGGCCATTAATTTAATCTTTTTAATTACATTTTAACTTTTCTATGTATCTTTTTAAATGGCTGTGCACCACCCTGAGTCCCTTGGGAGGGGGGCGGTATAGAAATTTTTGTAAATAAAATAAATAAATAAATAAACACCCTTTCAGATCTCTTAGCTCCTTCTGGAGAGGTAGGAATTCCTGTACCTAGGAGATATTGCTCATAGTCCAATGTCCCTTACATATTTTTAATTTTTTTGGGTAGGTATTGTGCCTGAACAGGAGTTGTGATAATGAAGATAAGCTGTGTGTTTTTGAGGGTATATTTTTGGACCAGTTGAATATTTCCTTGCAAAATAAACAGTCTATTCACAGATCTATGGCTGGAGCACAGCTGTACCCAGAACATATGTGCAGCTAATGTCTGGTTGCCAGAATCCACTTTGGACTTGAACACATCTCATATAAAGATATTCAAGAACAGACAAGTTTATGTTCTCCATGTATTATAGTACAATACCAAATTAAGGCAGAGAACCCGAATCCTGGCCCTACCCTGCTCTGCTTGGAACTGGGGTCTGTTACGATCAGCTGCTGCCAACTGTTAATGGAAGCTTTGTATATGTACAGATATTACCTGACAGAACCTTGGATTAGGGCCTTGATCCAGATGCTCCTTTCAGTTTTTTCTTTAACAATGACAAACAACCTAAATGGAGCTTTTCTATGACAACAGAAAGGGGAATGAGGGAAAGGGGAGCTATATAGGTATTTTCAGAGGTACACATTTGTCAGAAAAAGGAAGATACTTTAGAATCTTACAGAAATAAAGTTGGGTCCCCTACATTCTCTCTTGGAACCAAAGTATTCTATCTCCCACAATTTATAGCCATCTTCCATAATTTGGTGCTCTCCAGATTTTTATTCTTTCCAGCCACCAAGACTAATGCTAGGGTTATAGCACAAAACATCTGGAAGGCAGACTGAAACCCCGAAGTGATACAGGGCACTTTCAAGGGAGGCAATGGGAATGGAAAGAGAACTGCAACCACGACAACCACTAGTAGAGTATATTTACAATCTCACTAGAACAGGATTCCCCAAGCCCTGGGCCATGGACTGGTGCGGATCCTTGGCCCATTAGGAACCAGGCCATGAAAGTGGTGAGTGAGTGAGTGAGTGAAGCTTCATCTGCACATGCACGGGATGTAGGTTGCGCGTGAAACCATCCCTCCCTGGTCCATGCAAGATAATTTTTTTTTCCTGAAACCAGTTGCTGTTGCCAGGAAGGTTGGGGACTCCTGCTCTAGAGTTTATCACCTCTCATTATGGTCAAAGGGAACTTTCTTTCTGCAAAGTCTTGTAAATCCAGGTGCATGTGTTTCTGTGTTCATAGAATATTTTTAAGTCAGCTCAAGATATGCAGAACCTGTTGACCCAGCTTGTAGATTTCAATCTATTTTTAAAAGCCTGGTACAGTGATGGCAAACCTTTTAGAGACTGACTGCCCAAACTGCAAGTCTCATGCGCGGAGACCTGAAGACCAGCTGGGGGGGAGCTGGGGCATCACAACACCAGCAGCTCTGCAAGAGGTGACATCTTTTTCTTTAGAGAGCTTCTGTGTTGTTGTTTGCAGGGAAACTCCTATTTCCCTGCAAACGACAGTGAGAAACAACCACAGAGAAATGTGGTGGAGCTGAGCTGGGACAATGGTGCTTGTCCTCAGAGAGGGCTGAGTGTAGCACTCTGGCACGCATGCCATAGGTTCGCCACCACTGCCCTAGTACCTCTTCTTCCTTTGCTTCTTACACTGTTTGGGTATATCATAAGTACTGTCAAAAATCTAGGTTCGTGTACAAAGATGTACAAAGTGTACAAAGACACAACAGCATTGCAGTTGTTCATCTTCTGTTTCAATTGAACGTAAGGATGCTGAATAAGTGTACCCTTGATTGTGAGCCATAATAAAAAGAATATTATGGTCACACCAGTTCATAGCTTAAACATCTATGGAAAACACAATAAATGTCTAATACCGCAATAATTCATGCCAGCTCCCTCTGTCCCAGTTCTCTTTCTCTTAAACATAACAGTAAAAATGGAGAGCTATCTTTCATTTGAATTTTGCTAGGAGCATTACCTTGACATCGGCCCAAAGACATGACTTCAATTTTCTCCTGTTTCTGACATGATGCCTCTTTGATCTGACATGCATTATCATAAGATCTTCCATCGGAAGCACAGAGAGGATTGAAGTTGGTTTGTGAACAGTCAATGTTGCACACACACCTGAAAAAAAAATCACTCATGTAAAAAATAAAATAAAATGCATTACTTTACAATTAAAGGAAATGCTTTCACTTAAAAATAAATGACACCAATAATAAGTTAAGAAGACGTGCTGAGATTTTGCTAGGACTTTGTAATTATATGTGAATAAAATGAAAGAGAGGGCTAGCAGAGGACGAGTGTCTAGAAAAGAATACAATAGAAAGCTAAAACG
>JANHFJ010003583.1:148899-160003 GCA_032468195.1 Cerberus rynchops
AAGTCTAGTCTAAGGAGCGAGTGATCTGACCATGACAGGGGTTCAATACAAACATCCCCTAACCCCAGATCACTCTGTCACTGTTCCGAGATAAAAACCAAATCCAGAATGTGACCCCCCGTGTGAGTGGGATCCCGAATTACTTGGGTAGGCACTGAGGTAGCTTAATAAAGAAGGACCAGATGTTTGGTGGTTCCCAAAACAGAAGGACAGGAGTGCCTGGGATTAAGTCAATTGGGTCTTTGCCTTTGGTGAAGGCATTGGTAATTGCTTTGAAGGGAATGACTGACTGACTGACTGAATGACATTAGTGAATGAATTGAAATGAAGACAAGGTTTTCTGAAGACAGGATCATTCATATTCATTGGCAATTAAATGGTACATGGACAGAATCTAATATGAATCATGGGACAATAACTTCCACTGTCACATAGGACTCATTTGAGTTTGTGGAGACTGAGAAGTGGATAGGATCATCTGAACATGAATCAACATGTCTTCAGAGCCACATCCTCCTGGTTCTTCAGGCATCTGGAAGGCATGCATGGTAGAATTGAAGAGATAATTTTGGGGGGGGGGAAGGATGTGATGCTATCAGCCAACAAAAGTGTGTTCTCAAAGAAGCTATAACTAGACATATGTGGTTTCCAATACCCCCCCCCCCCATTGGTGAATGTTGCTGAAAATATGCAGTGCCCTAATTATAGAAGATTCTAGATGAAAATGATTTATTTGGGCTTTTGCCAGGTTTCAGATCAGGACAGAAACAGTATTGGTTACTCTTGCGGATACCAGCTGGGTGACTTTGAACAGTCACATTATTTCAGCCCAACCCATCTCACAAGATTGTTGTTGTGGGGAAAATAGGAGAAGGAAAAAATATTAGGTATGTTTGCTGCCTTGACTTATTGATAAACAATAATAAATGCAGGATAAATACCAAACCAAACCAAATAAATAAAGTGTACCAAGATCTCAATGATGTGAGTATGACCCATTTGGTCCTGTTAGATCTCTCAGGGGTTTTTGTTATCATTGGCCACACTATCTTGCTTACTGGTGTTGTTGGACATGCTACCCTGTGGTGGTTTCCATTTGAAGGGGAAAGCAGCTGAACCAGTGAGCGCTCTGATGTGGGTATTACAGGCTTAGTATGCTTCTTACCACATTTTAATATCCACGTGGAACTGTTAGGGAAGCTCTTCTACTAGTTCTGGTTGAGGAATTATTGGTTTGCTGATAATTCTCCTTTATGCATCATCTCCTCAAGCCAGGCTGTAGGAATTGTGACCACCTTAACTCTGGCTAGAATTGCAAGGATCTGGAGAGGCAGAAATAAGCTCAGAACAAATCTCAAAAGATGTTGTAGCTGTTGATCCAGAGGCACCCAGTTCACAGCATTTCCATTGTTAGCTCTGGATGAGGTCATCCTTGAAACACGGAGGAGCTGCTGCACTTCCATCCTTGCATGAATAGGGTTCAAGAGGGGTAAGACACATGGGCCCCAAAGTAATCCTCTCTGTGGTTAGCCTCACACTCTTGAACTCCTTGCCTCTGGAGACTTGCTTGCTCCTTCTTTATTGACCTTCCACAAATTGGCAAACATAGTACACAGATTGGGCGAACTTTTTTTTTTTTGAAGCATTGTTTCATTGTCAGATGCAATGCATACTGTGTATTGCCAGGACTTTAACTGAGCAGCTCACTTATAAAAATACATTTGGATAACATGAGAGATCTTATGTGCCATCAACAGATAAATGCTTTAGGTATTTACGCCAGTCAGGGAAGAAGGAGATTCCACTCTTCTCTGTCTACTCTAAAAATGACTTGCCAGGGGAGGAAGGAACATCCCAACACCTTTTATACCAGAGAAGGAAGAAACAGATCTTCTCCTGCATATTCAGGGGAAGAGGGGCCAAGCATTGGTCTCCCTTTTGGAAGTATGTTCACTCATTGGATTAACACTTAAAGTGACTAGATGAGTAGCCAAAAATATTACTATTCATTAATATTAATATACACTATTCAAAAATATTAATATTTGTTATTTACTGTTGTTATTGGGATTGTTTTATTGTTGGGCTTTATTTGCTTGGCTGTTTTATGATTTTAATAAAAGCTGGACTACTGCTATCCCAGTTGTGAGAAAAAGGTGCATATGTTTGGGTTCTCACACAAGACAGTTGCTCACTTATTCTGAAATATTTGCAAGGCAAACAGAAAGCCACTGATTGGCTCTAATCTTTATTAGGTTCCTATTGCTATGTGATAAGACCTCACTGAGAGCAACAGTTATTCATTAGCTTGAATGTGTGTGGGTGTTATTTCCTCATCCATTAAGTTATTATTGTTAGGTTTTAAGTTGCAGGGCAGCAATTCTAGACTGGAAGAAAGCCAGTAACAAATATATCAGTTTAATTTAAGAAAGTCATGTTCAATCCTTTGACACAGAGTAATGAAACACATCAAATATAGCCCACATTTCACAATTATTACCATGCCAAATATCAGCAGATAAATTCAATAATTCAGTCTTACTAATAAAACATAAATTTGGCACCTATAAAAAGCAGCAAGATTTCTTAATAGCCTACTTGTAAGCATTTTATTTGGAATTAGTCTCTCAAAACTCAGTATCATTTACTCCCATGTGGTTTTACAACTGGATAAATTAGATTTAACAGGTTAATTGTTTATGCTTTAAATGCTTAGCTTATTCTAATCTGAATCCACACAGAACGATACAGCCAACATTATGCAAGTTTAATTGACAGCTAGTCCCATTATTTTGGTGGGGCTAAATTCCAAGAAAGTGTACTTCCCTCAGTGATTACAGTGGAATATATTTCCAAACATCCTTAAGATTAAACAATGTAAACAACCCCAGTTTTCCTAGCTCTGAAACAGGAGCTTTGGACTGCTCATAGGATCACATTAATCTCAGTTAACTTCTCTGAAAGTTCATAGAAAATAGTACAGCACATTAAAATTGCAGTCCTTATAACCACACTACTAAACACTATGGAATTCACTTCCAAGTAAACATGCACTGCATTCATACTCTGGAGATGGATACTATCAGTGAAAAGTCGGTGCATTTGCAAAATATTGTAAAGGAAGTCAAAAGGTTGTTTTCAGGTATCATTCACTTTGCTATTCTTTATTTCATAACTTGAGCAGTTAGGAAATTAGTAAAATTCAGGTGCCCTGACAAATATTCCAAGTTCTGTTAACTTACCACTATTATCTGTGAAGCGCAGCAACTCTGAATGCAAAGAGGGAAACGGGAGATGTTGGCTTCCTTCAGCTGTTTGACCCACACATCCCTATGAAATAAATAAATAAATAAAAAACAAGAAACCAAGCAAATTTGAAAGAGAGGCAGAGAGCAGCAATCTTTCCCCCACCTTCAATATTTTGCAAAGGCTCAGGAAATGCAGTCACATTTTACAAACAAGCAAAACAAACGGACAAAACATAACACCCCCCCCTCCAAAAAACCCACAACTTTTAACATTGTTTCAGAGAACATCCCCGAGCTATTCGCGTTGACGTCATTAATGCGGCGGTAAAGGAACCGGGTCGGGTAGGGTGAGAGAATACGGGAGGCAAAGGCTTCAGTTTAGCTGCTCTGGGCGAACGTACCTTAACCTGTATTTCAAAGAAAAGCCAAAACCACAGCCCCGTTAAACTGTTTGAAGGCATCCTTCGGAGAAGTGATGAACGGTGAGCTGTGGGATAAAGCGGACGGAGGGAGGCTGACTCCTGGTTTGGAAAGGGGAGTGGAGCCCTCTTCCAGGGTGGCAAAGACCTGCATCTGCGAGGGGGAGCTCTGCAGAGAGGCAGCCTAAAGCGACTTCATGGCAGGAATAAACAGATCTCTCTCCCGGTGGCAGCGGCGGCGGCGGCAGCAGCAGCTCCGCGGCGAGGAGAACGCCCAGCGGCTGTTAAAGAGTGCCTGACCCAAAGCGGCGGGGCTGATGGTGGTGGTGGTGGTAGTTGTGGTGACTGTGACGGCGGCGGGCGTAGAAGGGTTGGAGGCTCCTTGGCGCGCCAGGTGTATCTCTCCAGCCCGTCGCTCCATGCGAGCTTCTGCGAGGACCTCCCGCTTGCCGCACGGGTGAGGGTAACCAGCCGGCTCCCGCTGAATGACAGTCACTCCGGCCCCGCCCCTCCCGCACCTGCGGCTGCCGCGGAAAAGCGGTGCACTCGGATGGAGAAGTGGGAGGTGCTTTGCTCCTGCCGTCCGGCTAACTCGCTCCCCTTTGTCCTGCTGAGCCAAAGAGGCGGGCAGGTATGGGAAAAAGCGGACGAGAGGGGAGTTTCGAGACCCCGGGGCTAGCTACACTCTTGGGCCCCGCAAGTGCTTTCCAGCAGGTGCAGAGGGCAAATGTCTTCTATCCTTTAGAAAGGACCGGTATCCACCTGAATAACAACAACCACAAAAAAAGGAGGCAGCTTCATACATTTCAACTCTACCACCCCTGAATTCAAATGTGTATGGGTTATGGAGTGCTGGGAGGAAATGTGCTTTTTAAAAATTCCCCTGGTTAAAAATGCTAATAAAACTACCGCAGAAGAAAGCAAGACAGGCTGAAGTAATTCTCTCTTTTTTGAAGGGAGGCCCTTGAACTTTGTTTTAATTGAGAACAAGTGCTCAGAAGAGCTTCAATCTCTTGAAACTCATCTTGATCTCTTGATATTGAGCTCAATTTCTTCCTGGTGAATTCAGGTACAGCCTCGTTCTTGCAGCCATTTTAATGTGCTTCCTTCCCATCTGTAAAGGGCCACTAAAATATGCCAGTATAATTTGCTCTGTTCTGACAGCTAAACACTTATTTGCTTGACAGTGGCATCCATGTATGTGTGAAAATGAGTAAGATGGCAGAAGTGGCATCATGATGCAGGCCCCAGCCTTTCTGAATATGTACTGATGTTGCATGTATGTTCAACACTCCACATCCCAGAAGCCACTGCTTCCTTAGAAACAAGGCACTACAGTGCTGCAATATCCATGTGTAGGTGATTAAGAAAACCATTTGCTTGATTTCCCGTCAGTAGGGAAAAGATCTGTCAGTCTCCCTACCTAACGTTTTGAGATGCTGGTGTAAAATATGAGTTTTATATAAATCTAGACTCATGGATCTCCCACTTTTCCAGGAAGCCTCCGTTCATCCACAGATCAAGAGCTGGTACAGCAAACATTCATCCCCTAGTCTAGATTATCTGTAGATTACCTCACTTGTTTGTTATTTCTTTCCCTCTTGATCTTGGTTTCCTACTTGGTCTGACTTGATAGTTCTCTTGCACATTTCTCATTGGCTTGTTCTTGCTCATTCTTTCAAATATGGCTGATGGGTGGACTCATAATAGACATTGGGAGGTAGAGCTCCCTGCTACTTCTGCCATCTCCCTAGTGCCATCGTTGTAATTTGTCTTTTCCACCACTTCTGCTGCCAGAATAGCATTCAGCAGCAACACTCACTTTACAAACAAACAAACAAACAAAAAAAGATTTTGAAAAGAGGGAAGGTTTGTATTCTAGGTTCATTTGTGCAGCCTGTTACCAATAAGCTGTTTCACAGACGCATTTAACAAATGTGAAGAGATGATTTTGCACAGGCCCCTATTCTTTCTTTCCAAGGATTAAACCCCACAGACTGGGCCTGAAAAGTGTCAGTGTCTATGCTGCAGTTGAAAGCAGCCACAGAAGCTGGGCAGATCCCAGTCCATGACTATATCATCACCATGGACACCACCAAAGCACTGAAAAGTGAGCATACAGCAAAGCATGTGTCTGGATAGCAAATGCCACTTTGACATTTGATCAGTTTCATATAGAATCAGGGGTCTCATCTGTGGGCTGGATATGAGACAAGGACTACATCATGAACACATGGTTAGCAACACATGTTTGTCCCACAGTGCGGGTACATGTGGACAAGCCATTTTCAAGACCGGCAAAGATTTGTTAACTATTGCCACTCTCTCTGGCCATTGGTATTTATTTATTTGAAAAGACAGTTCTAAAAATGGCCTGAAGTTATAGGCATCTCTATATATCAAAATTATTTCAACACCTGCTTATGTTAAGAGCCATGATGGCACAGTGGTTAAAATGCAGTATTGCAGACTAATTCTACTGACTGTCAATTGTGAGCAGTTTGGCAGTTCGAATTTCACTAGGCTCAAGCCTTCCATCCTTCCAAGGTTGGTAAAATGAGGGCACAGATTGTTGGGGGCAATAAACTCACTCTATAAACTGCTTAGCTAGGGCTGTAAAGCACTGTAAAGCAGTATATACATCTAACTGCTATTGCTAAATAATCATTGTTTCTTCAACAGCAGATGTAGAGAGATCCTTGTCTGCATGCAAACTGTGGCTCTGCAACTAGAAGTTGTAGACCTGTGGACTAATCTTTCTGTGAATTTATCCTTCAGCCCAGTGGTGAAATTCAGCCAGATCGCACCACATCACCCGAATCGGTAGCAGAGATTTGAAATCGGCCCCAACCACCCGCCCCTGCCCTTATCCTTTCTTATATGAGCTTCGTTTTTTTCTTACTTACCTGAATCAGCTGTTTGGCGCATCTACGGAGCCTTCCTGATGATACCCGCTGCCTCTGGTGCCTCTAAAAGCAATTTAAACACACCACAGTGTGTTTGGTTTGCATGCACATGCACCGAACCAGTAGCAAAACCAGTCGGATTCCACCCCTGCTTCGGCCTATAACCAGACACTGGGAAATATTGACCACAATATTCCTACCTTCCTCCCAGTTAATTCATGAAGAAGTCTCTATGCAGGACCTTCTGTAAATCAGAAGTCTCCAGATTTGGAGATTTGGCCATGCAGGACCTTCTGTAAATCAGAAGTCTCCAGATTTGGAGATTACTTTTCTCATACACCGTGTTTGCAGTGCATTGGGATAAGAAGGAGAAAATATATAATAACATGCATTAAACTAATTGGAAAGAAATGCACCAATACTTTGCAATGGGATTTGGAGGTCAATTTGATTTAGTATGATCTAGATTTAAGAATTTATTATAATGGCAGCTGGAAATGGATTGGGTTTAGCTTTTCCACTTGTCCTACCCACTTCAAAGGTTTGAGTGAGGCTTATTTCCAAATGCACATTAAAGAATCAGTGTAACACTCAACTGCAACATTTGCTGCAGTGAATGGCAGTATCTCTTTGGGCCTTTTTTGCCTCCTGCTTTATTTTTCTTTAAAAAAAAGTTTTGAGTATTTTAAAAAATTCCTTATTCATCCACCTATTACTTCTCTAAACAACAGTAAAAAATGTTTAGATATAAGATAATCCTTGATACTAACTTGCTATATACTATGAAACTCCTTGTTTGCTAGCTGACAAAACCAAAAACATGAGAATAAAAATATTGGCACGCTGTAATGCATGACATAGTTTTCGATGCTGTGACAAATTACATAGTATTTGGCTGCTTGTAGGAGTGAGTGCTCACCCAGAAGAGGGAGCTGGGAACTATACAGACCATATAGTTGAGTCAGCATTAGAATTGCTCTTCAGTAGTCTCTCTTCCCCAAACTCACACTAAAAGCATTAAACTTGTATGTATGCTTAAAGCTATAGAACAATGTATATTCTCTATGCCTTCAGTGGAGGGAACAGAAGATACAAACCAAAATAATCCAAATTGTCATATAACATTAAACTGATTGGGAGCTGCCAAGAGTTGGTTAGAAGATCAGCGGTTATATAAATTAAATATTTAAATAAATAAATAAATAAACTCTTAAGACTGGAAACCAAATAAAGACCAGGAAAAGCATTATCCTTCCCTGGGTTATATGACAACTCTTCTACTGAAAATTGCACCAAGGAGGATCTTTAATACTTAATTTGAGATTGGAGAATTTGTTTAATAGTTTAATAAAACTGTCTAATGATATCTAGTGATATTCAAAAAGTAAATATTTAGTGAAAATTAATATTTCAAACTGTATTATCCTGAAAAAAGGGGTCTTACCTGATGGATGAAAGAACCATGAGTTTTTGGGGAAGAATAAATAAGATGAAAATGAACATGGTTTTAAAATTGATACATTGTTTTAAGAACTATTCCTATGTTGGTTTCCCTTAAATATTTTATGTAAATTGATAAGCTATTGATAAGATGTTAGTTTCTTGATTCTAAAGCATATCATTGTACAAGGCTTTTAATTTCAATAACATATTAGAATAACTTTTACTTTACTTCTATTTTAGTTCTATTTTGTTTGTTGAAAAACAAACAAAAATAAAACATGAAGTGAAAATAAGATGGTTATTCTTAATTAATAAGTACTGAGACAATGAAAATATTTGAATAATATTTAAAAGAATATAATTTTCCTCAAAAAAGCTGAATAGATATATATTAGATTATTTGTTTGGCCCAAATGCTATTGCAGAATCTGAAACTCTGGTACCTTTGAATATATTACAAAAGTTTTTTGTAGGAGCTAAATTTATAATTCAGTATTATCTTTCTCTTTGTTTGGCTAATATGCAAGGAATTTGGAACAACAGTGTTTTGTTATAAGCTATATAACAATGGCAATGTGCTCAAGTTTAAGGAACATTATATACATTTAGGGCGATTTAACAAATTAGGTTAAACAAATAAAGACTTGTTTGAGTATATTGCATTTTCAAAAAGGATATTTAAAAATGCCTGAATCTTTCCTATACTGGAGTTGTAACAAATCTGAAGGGACATTAATGTATATGCCTTAGTTATTTCTATTGGCAATTCTTTTCTTTTTTTAATTATTATTACAGCAGTGTTCTTGGGAGGAATGTAAAATTTAAAATATTAATGTAGTGTTAAATTAGATTCCCCAAATCTGAATATCAATGAGACACTCTGGATATATCAATGGATCATTTCAGCTTTAATCAGATTATTTAAATTAAATAGTGTTATTGTTGGGATGAAGAAAATGTGCCTTTTCTATTACAGCAGCTGCCCTCTAGAATGACATTCTCTTCAAGGATATACTTCTTGTCCTGATGATGTTCAGAAAATCATTGAGAATTTGGCTATTCTCCCAGTTTTGAACGATAGTTGACTTTTCTCTATTATAGAGAATTCCCTCTCTTCCTCCCTCCATTCATCCATCCTTTTCTCCTCAGTATTATCTGTTTCTTTTATTATTTCTTCTTTTTTATGTCTGTTTCTCCATTTTATTCTCATTTAAAAGTTTTTACTGTTTTGGCTTTCTCCTATTTTAAAAAAGATATTTGATTTTTGTATGGTTAAAATGAAATGTACCCTTTTTGTATTAATTGTTATTATTTGTATTGTTGAAGACATTTAACAATAATTACAATTCTAAAAAGGATTAAGCAATTTTGAAGGGGATGTTGAGATCTTTTGGCTGTGATAGGAAAGAGCTTGCCTGAGCTATAATATTTGGAATGAAAGGAAAGTGTTCTAGTTTTCTTTGCTGCCATCTAGTGGTCTCTCTTAGAGAGCCAATGTGGTGCAGTCATTAAGGCAGGGTGTCAAACTCAATTTCATTGAGGGCCGCATCAGGGTTGTGTTTGACCTTGGGGGCCGGGTGGGCATGGCCAGCTTGACATCACTCATGTCAGAGGTGCCTGTAGTGGACCAAACACTCTGCCAGTGAAAACAGGCTCCCGAACTCCATTTTCAGCTGTGACGGCCTCCTGCAACCCTCTGCTAGTAAAAATGGGCTTGGGAGTGTTGCCCATAGCCCTCACAAGCTCCGTTTTCAGCTGCGATGGCCTCCTGAAGCCCTCTTCCAGTGAAAACAGAGCTGCATGCAGCCCTCTTGAACTCCATTTTCCATGGCAAAAGCATCAAAGGTTGCGCCATGGGCCAGATCTAAGCCTTCCATAGGCTGGATCTGGCCCCCGGGTCTTGAGTTCGACATCCCTGCATTAAGGCATCAGGCTAAAAGCTGGACGTACTAGTCCTGCCTTAAGCACAAAGCCAGTAGGATGACCTTGGACCTGTCACTTACGCTCAGTCCTGGGAAAAATAATAATGTGTCTCATAATCGGACACAACTGAACACAAGGAAAAAAATGATCTCTTAATATCATATCAATCTTCATTACAAGTGCATTCTGGATAAAAATTAAACCCTTCCACTGATTGGATTACAAAACTGGGCAAGAATTTTTCTTTCACAAAAACTAAGAAGTAAAACTGCATCTTGTAAACTAGTAGATTTATTTCTCTCATAGCATATTACTTTTCTTAATCCTCTAATGTTATTATACCAGTCACCTGGAAAATGCCCAGAGACAGAGAAGATGGATAGCATTTGTTATTACATGCTGGTTAGAGAAGTGTGAGACTGCCAGATGCATAAATGGCTCAGAATGTGGGCTTGACAAAGTTTAAGTTACTTGTGGCTAGAGGGTATCATGGGCAATAATCTTTGATAAGACTATTTCCTCCACTGATTTGACTTTTATAGTTAAGTTAGTAATCTTGACTATATTTTGAAATAAAGCTAATCTGATTTTTTTTTTAAAAAGAGATTCACTCTTCATGTAAGTATAGCACCTCTCAGTTATTCATTAAAGCATATTCACCTTTTTCTAACTTCAGAACCTGAAGAGGATTGTTTAGAAAAAACAATTTGAAGAGGAACAGTCACCATTTTTTAAAATCACACAACTATGCACAAATATGTAGAACCAATGTGCCAATTTCTGATCTCAGTCACCCATTTGCTCCACTGAATTCATCTTGCAGCTGCTTCATTTCTCAGATGTGGGAAACAGCCCCTCCCCCCAAATTCCTTGTGTAGTGGACAAATTATTCTATTTATTAGATAAGAAACAAGCTACACCAATATCAGCCAACATCAGCAAAACAGATCACTATCTCCCAGGATTTCTGCAAAGGCCAGGTGTAACAGACTGGTTGTGATGGCCATGGGAACTTTAGAAGCTTATCATTATGTGAAACTGATCTCACCACTCCCAACTCTCTGTGTGGTCTTACACTTAAATCAGGGGCTGAAGATAGGGAGTTCCCCATTTATCTTTACAGAAAGTCTGTACATTGGGTAATATCTGCAGCTGATATATGATT
>JANHFJ010003583.1:202330-213100 GCA_032468195.1 Cerberus rynchops
TCCCTGAACCGGGTCTTCCTTGAAACTGCAGGGTTCCTGCTAGTAACTAGTTCGGCGGGCCAGATTAAAAAGCCCAATGGGCCCAATGTATTCCACGGGCCGTAGTTTGCCCATGTCTGTTCTAGATGATGTCATATTCTAGACTCAGATCTTTTCCAGTAGTTTCACATAGATATGAATAAGAAATTTTTAACTTAGTGAGCAAAAGATGAGTGGAAGGGATAGACCCCATTCTTCACAATTTATGAGAAATTATACAGAAAATTGCTGGATATAATTCTTATTACGTTCCTCTCTCCATTAGGTTGATTATGCTTAACAGGACAGAGACAACTTATCCAAAAATTATGGACTGCTGCCATCCTGCTGATATTTTCCCAGAACATTGTAAAACTGCCCATTTTATCTAATTTTGAATAACACAAACGCAACTAAGAATGAAAACATCTATTTTATGTATAAATCAACCAAATAATGAGATTTTTATGAGAATATTACAAAACCCATGAAAGAATTTTAAAAGATTCAAATAAAAAAATGCAGCAATAAGCGTCGTATTAAGAAATACAGTATGTACTGTAAGGCACTTTCCCAATGGACTGTGCACATGTAATTTTTCAATACTAAATTACCAAAAATACAAAATGCTTGGGAGAACAGCAATACAGATATCCAGTCCATCTTTTTGAGGAAGAATATTGTATTAGCACCAATCTACAAGTGAGATGAGAGACAGTTTGATGTACTGGTAAAGGCATATAGCTAGCAACCGGGAGCCCAGTAGTTTTAGCCATGCTTTAGGCACAAAGCCAGCAGAGTGACTTTGGGCCAGTCACTTTCTTTAGCCCTAGAAAGGAGGCAATGGCAAAAGCACTTCTGAAATCTTGTCAAGAAAACTGCGGAGACTTGTCCAGGCAATCACTAAGTATCAACACTGACCTGAAGGCACTAAAAGCAAAATAAATACAAACCAAATATGATCCTTTCCTTTAGAACACATGGCTTAGCAAACAGATTTGACCAAAGCAAGGGGAGGAGATACAACTTAAAAAGAAACCCCTAGAAATTACACTTATTCAAGGTTGTAAAATTGGGAACCAAGATTTCAATGTGTGCCTGGAAACAAACTGGCAACAAATGAGGGTAATGGATCACTTGTATCTAACCTTTCATTTAGAAAACTAGCAGCTGGATTTTACACAAAACAAAGCTTCCAGACCATTTCTCACAATAGCCTCTCATAGAATCCCTTGTAGAGATTCAACTGATCATAGAAAAATCCAAACTTCTGCTATTAGGCATGGCTGACCTGAAGAAGCCACCAAGAATGAGCAAAAACAATGACTGCTGTGTAGAATGAAATACTGATGAGTAGTCCTTCAAAGCTCTCTGGAGAAGGAGAGAACGGGAATTATTAAATGGCAGCTCTTCATAAGGAGACTGTAAAACTGTAGTCTCCCATGGATTTGAGTTCTAGTAGTTAAGAGAGATGACATCTTTGCTTCTCAGCAGTGCAAGTGTGCTTTAATAACACTAAGGTAGCTGAACTTCTAATGTTTAATTTTTAATTGCACTAACTTCTAATGACATTGAGAGATGTTCAATGTAACCACTTTATGGATATTAGAGACCTTCAAAATGGTGAATTAAAAAGTCTGGTTTTAGGGTTGAGAAAAAGGTGAAATATTGGGGGGTTACATTAACAAAAACAAATGCAAAACTGTTCCAGAACAATTAATTAATTAATCTCTGGAATGACATTAAGAAAAACTTGTTAAGACAGGATAAATTGCAGTTATCACTATTTGGTATAATCTCCATAATTAAGACAAATGTTTTAACAAAGATGCTTTTTTTGTTTCAGACACTACCAATACTTGCAACTGATACTACATTTAAACAACAGTAGAGTGATATCTCAAATTTTATATGGCAAGGGAAAAAAACCCCAAGAATTAGATGCAGACTGTTGCAAAATGCTAAGGAAAGAGGAGGTCTTGGTCTGCCAGATTTGAAATTGTATTTTGATGCCTGCTGTCTGGTCTGGTTAAAAGAATGGGTGAACCTTCAGAATAAGAGGCTACTGGACTTAGAAGGCCATGAATTAAGATTTGGTTGGCACAGTTACTTATGGTATGATAAAGTTAAATGTTGACTTCAATCATTTTGTCAGATGTGCTATTTTGAGAGTTTTGAATAAATACGTGCCACTTTGGGTTTCCCCATAGGAAGCTTTTTTAAAGAAAAGAAATGGTGACAAGGAGAAATTGGTGGACTTATGGTAAAATAATATCTTTTAATTTAGGGGACCCCACCTCAAATCTAAGGAGGAGCTAGAATCAGAAGGTCATGTTTGTATTGGTTTACATACTTACAACTGAAAGAAAGATTTAAATTAGATGAAAAAAAATCATGGGTTTAACTTTGTTAAAAATGAACTCTACTGTGTGGTAATGATGAATATATTATTGCTAAAATCTATAAAGTGTTATTGAATTTAAATCTGGAAAATGAACAAGTAAAGCATTGTATGGTTCAGTGGGCAAGTATTTTTTGATGTAATGCTTGAGCAGTGGGAGAATATGTTGCATAAAGGTTTTAAAGTTTATATTACATTATAATTTAAAAAAATTCTATGAGGTGATGTATTGTTGGTATTTAACTTCAGATAAATTGTCAAGAATGTATAAAGGTACCTCCAATGAACGTTTGAAATGTAAGTGTAAAGATCATCTATGGTGGACATGTGATAAAGCTAAGAAATATTGGAGTAGGATTCATATCTTTATACAGAAAATTCTTAAAATGCATATAGAAAGAAAATCAGAGACTTTTCTTTTGAGTTTAATGGAACAAGACTTGGAAAAAAAAATCAGAACTCTGATGTTATATATGTTGACAGCAGGAAGACTAATCTATGCACAGAAATGGAAGGTCACCTTGATCCCCACAATGGATCAAAAACTGATGGAGTTAGCAGAGATGGCTAAATTCACTGCTTGGATCAAAGAAAAAAATACAATACCCTTGTTTCTACTTGGAAACCACTTCTGGACTTTGTGCTTGAGGTGGGAAAAAAATGAAACTTTGATTTTGGGTTTTAACAATTAGATAGATTTGTTGTTACAGAAACTGCTAGTTTCTATTATTATGAAAAAGTAAAAAGTTAAAGGTAGATCTTAGTGCCCTATTTTACTACACCAAAGGAGTTGGAAGTCAATGCCTTTTTCCCCCTTTTTCCTCGCTTTCCCCACTATCTCCTTTCCCCTTTCCTTTCCTAATTTTCTTAATATTTGTTTTTGTATTCTTTTTGTATGTCATATTGTAAATTAATAAAACTACAAAATGGTGAATTTAATTTGGTGACCTTTATCTTCTTTTGATTTAAGAGGCTTTAAAAAGACTTCAGAATTTATTATACAATTAGCAAAACATATAATAAAACAAAAGTATTTTGATTTAAGAAGTTTTAAACAGATTGGAAGACCACATGAGTTGGAATATTAGTCATTTTTTTTCTGTAATATTTAGAAAAACAAATATATAATTAAATAATGTACTTGCAGGAAACGACTCAAATGAAACTAAATCCATAACAGGAACTTAGGCTTGATGATGTCTAGGAGGAATAAGGCAGGAAAATATTAAAATGTATCAGCTTGTTTGGTTTTGGGGTTGGGGGTGCTTCACCAGCTGTTGCACCCCCCCCCGACCCCACAACCAAACAAGCTGACACACGCCAAGAACACAGACCAGACCCCAAACTCAAAGCCAGACCAAAACCCAGAATGCTACATCACAGCTACCTGCTCAGGATATCACATCAGAAAACTAAGGAAATTACACCACAAGAACTCAAGAACTTGCAACATAGCAAATGAGCCAAGAAATCACAGCACAAGACCAAGGATACCACAGCAATAAAACTCACAAGGTCATCGCACAACCCATCACCCAAGCTGTTAAAACACAGGAGACTAATGGAAAAGAGATCAAAACACAAATGACCCAGGAGATTACAGCACAAGATCCAAGATATCTCCACAACAAAACTCACAAGGCCATCACACAGCCCATTATACCAACATCAACTCCATCAACCAATCAAGAGGCAGCAGCGCAGCCAACCAGCCCAACATACTAGCCCCCCCCCCCAAGTATTTATAGAGAGACGGCAGCTCTGATCATGCTTTGCTGGCTCTGGCACAAAGCAGAAAGCACCAGCCTGAGGATAGCGAGTGGGACCAGTTGCTGCATCCCCATGGTCCTGTGATTAAATTTCAACTGGCATCTTGGCAACTGCCATGAACTTACAATGCCTGCAGCATCCCAGGGCCATGTGATCACTATTTGTAATCTTTCTAGCTGGCTTCTAACAAGCAAAGCCAATGGGGGAACCCAGATTTGCTTAATGACCATGTGATCCACTTAACAACTTTTGCAAAATGGTAGTAATGTTAGGCGTGGCTCACTTAACCACCACCTTCTGTAGCCACATAAATTCTGGTTCCTGTCATGGACATAGGTTGAAGACCTATGGTTATTAAGGGCTATTAACATATAGACTGAAGTTATCTTGTCAAGAGATGCAGGGGAATGCATAGCTTTCATGGCATCTAGGGGATTGTATGAAATTATATGTGGCTCTATCCTGCCATCTGGTGGTCTTGTGAATCTTTGCAACCTAGATTTGGTAACAGTTAAAATACTGCTAACAAAGAATTACAATTGGTAAGCAATAGCTATTTGTCATTTTTCATTATGCACAATTACTTGAAATTCCTCTATTCCCCCTCCCCCCAAATCTATTTTTTATCTATTGCCATGATATCTTTTCATTCACAATGGAATTCCTAACTAATTGAGATCTCAGCTGTAATAAATCCAGGAATGACAACTAGACATTGGAATGAAGCAGTCCTATTGCATCCATCATCAACTGAAAAAGATGATATAAAACAGGATTGAAGAGAGGTGACTCTTCACATAAGAATAATTTTGAAGGGAACCCCCCCCTACAAAATAATATTCATGTCTCAAATTTGAAAACCATCACCCAAAATTAGTGAAATGATTTTTCTGAGTAAATCTTTTAAGGACTGGTGTGTTAATATACTAAGATGTTGTTTATTTAAGTTATGTGCTGAACATGTAAGTAGTGCAAATATAATTTCATCTCTAAAGAAATCTTACTGAATTCAAATGGACCTTTTCCCCAAGTAAAGGCTGTAGAGTTGAGGAACTCAATAAAATTTGCTCATGAGCAGCCATGCATGGACATTTCTTTCATTGCATTGGACATTTCTTTCAATCTTTGTGATCACCTATTTAATTATTCATATTTATTGATATCTATCACATATATTAATATTCTGCAAGTAAAAAATAATGTTATTGTCACTGAACAAGAGGAATTAAGCAAGATAAATAATCAACAGAATGACAATGCTGTGTTTTATTGATTTATTTGTGATTTATGGGATCGTGTTTTTTAAAAATCTGGGCCTTTGTACGGCTAATAATTTTATCAGCTCGTCAATTAAAATCACAATCACCAGCAGGGGTCACTGTGAGCTCAGTTTTGGAGCTATTGAAGAAAAAGTTCCTGGTTTTCAATAACATGTGCAAGATAAAGTCTGACCTAAATAATAATAAGCACTAACTGTATGCATTTTTACTGTTGTGCCCCCCCAAAGGTAAAAGTATGCAGTAAGAAACTCAGTTTGGATAAACTGGATGCTATTTATGTTCACAAGCTGATTTATGGAATAGAAATTATTCAGATTATTTTATTGTGGTCTCTCTGAGTTCTGAGGGTGATGCCATGATTTATGGAAGACAATACAGAAGGGCAGCATATATTATTATGGTCTGGAAGGAATGAATTCTCTAGGAGGGGTCCTAGAGATCAGTGTCACCCATACAAGGCACCCAATTTCTCACAAACTCCCCCCACCCAGAAGAGTTATAGGATGGTTCCCCATTCAGTGAGGAACACCATTCCTCCACCCTTCCATTAATTTCTTTATAAGGTCAGTCTTGATGCATCAACATCATAGAAAATTAAACCATACATTTTTTTTATTGTGAACATTACCCCAAGAACAACTGTCCTTGAAGAACCAGCTGACATGTTACAACCATTATGCGGAACAAACTTTTAATTGTCTTTATCAATGTATTGCCCTTTAGACTTGTTGGGAAATTTACTGAATTTACTGAATTCCCAACCATAATTGAGCATAAAGTATGGAACAATCAGTATCTACGCATCTGAAAACCTGACTGGCACTAGATATATCAAATGATACAAATGTATTTCCACTTGCATGTAGTTTTTTGGAAGTTTATTTTCAGGGCAGAGAATAAGAGATTGTGCCTCTTTCAGCTCAAAGACTGAAATGCCACTGTTACCATCTACCTATATAGTACAACAGTATATGTTTTAATTAGCAACATTAAATTCAGTAGAGACTCTTGGACATTTAATTCTGCTTATGTGTTACGGCGAGGTAAGACACACAGTTTGTATTTGTTTTTGCAATGCAAAAACAAAATGTAATAATTTTTTGTGCTTGGGCTATTTTACCTCTTGATGTCAATGAATTAATCCAGATGTCAATAGCAAAGCTCCACTTGCTGCATGACATCAGAGTATGGAACAATCTGTAAGCATTTTACATGCTTGTAACCACAGGGATAAAACTAATGTTTATCAATGTCTGTTGTGCTCTTAATCTCCAAGTTAATTAGAACTCTATTGTCCATTGTACCTAACTGCCACTTTAGTGTAGGTGTTAAGATTCTTGACTAGAAACCAGGAGTTTTAGTTTTCCCTTAGGCATAAAAGCTGGCTGGGTGACTTTGGGCCAATCACTTTCTCACAGCCCAATGTGCCTCACAGAGTTATTATTACAGGGAAAGTAGGAGGCAGGATTATTATGTGTGCTGCCTTGTTATAGAAATAAGGGTGGGATATAAATTTAATAATGAACAAAAATAGAAATATGTCTGAATATTCATGATCAAAACTGTCTTGCCAGAAAATGGGAGTAGGGACATTAAAGTACAGATGAAAAGAATGTCTTACTTTTTCTATTCTTCACAAGTGAGCCAAAAGTGAGTAAAGATGCCAAATGCCAAAAGACAGCATAATCCCAATAATCCTGAAGTTATGTGAAGGTTATATCAACGTAAGTGTCTATATATATCATTTTGCCAAGATGTAATTCTGAGTTTTTTCAAGTTTACAGCAATAGTTTCAAGTTTACAGATCATTAATGCTGGCTGGGGAATTCTGGGAGCTAAAGTCCACATGGCTTAAAGTAGCCAGTGTCTAGAAGGCTATCTACCTTGCTAAGGAAGAGATTCACCTCATAGGTCACCTAATTTGTGTTGCCTGCAAACTGTATCTTCCTTTCATGTCTCCTAGGTCATCAGTAACTGGAAATAAACAAATGGAAAGGAAAATATATATATGTTTGAGGTATTATCCCTGTGTTAATAGGTGGCACAGTGGTTAGAGTACAGTACTGCAATACAGCAGTACTTCTGCTGTCTGCTGGTTCAAATCCCACCAGGCTCAAGGTTAACTCAGCCTTCCATCTTTCCGACGTGAATAAAATGAGGACTCAAATTGTTGGAGGCAATATGCTGATTCTGTAAACCGCTTAGAGAGGGCTGGAAAGCACCATAAAATGGTATATAAATCTAATTGCTATTACTATTGAACTAATAATACGTGAACTGTGATGGCCCATTTACAAATACCAGTTGTAAATTGATGTTGCAATCAGCTAACTTATAGATTGTGGATTTTCATAAATTTACTGTCAAAATATCTGGCAATGACACTGTTGGTGCCATTTCATAGCTGCTCCAAACTGCTTGTAGTCAAATACAGTTTTCAATTAAAAGACCAAAGTGAGATGTTATGCTTTTCTTCCCAACTGTGATAACACCTAATGTGTTAGATATCATTATAAGGGTATGAAACTATTTGACTTTTAGCTCATTTGAAAGGACAACAGGGGTATGCTGCTAGATGTGACACAGAATCTTCAGATAATAATCATTTTGTACTCATAAATGGTACATGAACCATGATGCTACATACTGTATAGCTTGCATGTTGAATGCCAAGGAAATTCCCACTCTACAATCATTGTTCAAATTCATGGAAAACTATCCATCCTCTGAGAGAAAAACAGAATACCATGCTAGCCAAACAGGCAAGCTTGCCAGGTGATTTCCAGCATTAGGCAGCAATGTTTGCAAAGAACAGGTATAATAGGACAGCTTTGATGATAGCCTTGGGCATTATTTCAAAGAGGTGCATGAATTTCATCTTAGTTCTATAACTCATTAATGATTGCATTGGTCTTTTTTTTAATGAGGGAAAGTGAAACGCTTGTAAACTAATTTGAACAAATACTGGGTATTATTTGCAGCAGGAGATCTCAAACATCAGTTAACATGTGGAACTATGGTTGTTTTTCACTTGAAAAACAAGGTACCAAAACCTGAATAATAGCACTTGACAAGATTCTCACATGGGTGAATTCTCTAAAAGAAATAAGCTTTCTTTCACTGGGGAAGATTATAAAAATATTCAATGTCCATAGCTACCTGCTTATTACAGAATAATGAGCTGATTGTTTTATATAACATTTGGAAATTAAACTTCAGTGTGGATGCCTTTATGTTCAAGTTTTGTTGGAAGCCCCAGAGATACATCTGTTTGGGTCTGAAAAATGCAATATTTCGCCAGGTTCCATGAGACAAAAAGCCTTCCTCAGATCTACTCTATGATAGGAAGATTCCAAGCTACCATCAGTTCTCCCTTTCTGCTTTATGTTAAATGTGCCTGGAGCCATTGAGAAGGTCTCAGCACAGTGCTCTGTAACTGTGAAAAAACATACAAATCAGAACTGGCACTTACTTCCCTCCAAAGGAGGCTTTGAAGAATAGCTGTCCACTTGGAATGAATGAGCTGCCTTCAAATGTAAGAGGACGGCAGTGTTAGGCTACCTTCAAGGTTTTGAATACCCTCAAGCATTTTGGGGGCATATGTGTAGAGGGGAAAAGTATTCAACAGCCTTAAACCATAGAGACTAAATGCCTTTTAAAAATCCAAAAGAATTTACACTAGAGAAAAAGACAATGGATGGGGGTGGTGGAGAGTGAAGACAATGCTCGGAGCAAAATGATCATTATTTGGCAAGAAAGCCTAACATATTGGGGACATTATGCAGTGCTTGTGATGTTAGATCGTTTGTTGGCTAGATTTACATGCCCTTTATCCAGACTGTGACTTTCAGTGGATTGGGCCAGATCCAGTCAAAAGCCATTATGAACTGATTTATTTCAGTTGGAAAGAATGTATATTAATGGTTTTAATTCTCTACCTCTAAAAGGAGCCAAGAAAGCTTCGATTGCACAAAATGGAAAGCTAGTCTGTATTGTTATCATGTTTAAAGTACAATTAAGTGCGTTGCATACAAGGAAAAATCCATGCTACTTTCAAAAAAATTTGTTTCTTTCTGAAAAATGTTACTGTTTACAAAGGGTTATATCCCATTCTTAGGGATTCTCTTTTCTGTTATATCACTCAAACTGTAGAAGAGAGAAGTTCCTATAACAAGGGTGTCAAACTCGCATCATCATAGTGGCATCATGTGATGTATTGCGACTCCCCCCCTTCACTAAACTGGATGTGGGTGTGGCTAGCATGTGACGCATTTGGCCTGCGAGTTTGACAGCCCTGTACTATAAGCTTTTTTTAAAAATACCTTTTATAAGAACAAACTGTTCATTAATTTCTGTGAAAGAATATATTGTTTGTTTTTTACAATGTATAAAACTCAGAGTTCAATGAACATTCCTTGTAAGATACAAGTTGGATTTAAAGGCTATGCTAAACTATGATCTATTTTTATTATAGTGTTGATTAGGTCACAGTGGCAGGGTTCTTATATAGCACATAAGTATTAACAAGTAGCTGGATTCACAGAATGTGCTAAATGAAAACCAAGCAACATATATTTTGACTTATCACTGTGAACTCAGTCACAGAGTTAATTGTGCATCTGGTTTTGCAACTACTCATCATTGCTTCCAATAACTTTTCACATTGCAGGACATGACCCTATAATTATGCAATATGATAGGCAATGTGTCATCACTTCCCTCTCTTCCTAACAATTCTTTTACTTGTAAGATTTTGATTCAAATAAACAAAAGTTGCTCCAATATTCCATCAAACATGTGTCCTGGATCACCAAAAAATCAGCCTGGTGCCATTGAATGTGGTAAACAGAAAGGAATAAATTACATCACAGGGAACTTTTGTCAGTGAGGGAGGTGTCGATAATGCAGCATTCAAATAAGATAGCAAAACATGTATTTTGAATTTCTTTTGGCTCCATGGAGTGAAGCAGAAAGATTTGAAAACTCCTAAACTTTTAGCTCAATAAATGTTGCTTAGAAATTAAAAATTTAACAATGAGGTTTCCATGATTCAGATCCTGATTTATGATCCTGGCTTATTATGTAAAACTTCTTTATTCAGTCATAGTAGGACATCCTACGTACATCCTACTATTCCATATGGGGGAAGTACAGGACAGCATCCAGAGGAAGACATTAGCTAAAAAGAAGTGGGACATAGAAAGGACTGAAGACAGTAGACAGGATTACAGAAAAATCACAGTGTAGAGTGAAGAGGGAGGAGCAATGGCTAAACAGAAAGCATATGATGAGTTGTATGCC
>JANHFJ010003583.1:362322-372956 GCA_032468195.1 Cerberus rynchops
CCTTCCTCCTCCTCTTCCTCCCATTCCAAGATCAGCACCATGATTTCCAGTTAACACAGGGTTAGTTATTCTGCCTTGCTGGTGGCTTTGACCCTGAATGACAGGGCCTTTCTTCCTCTGTGGGCTGAGGACTCTAATTAAGTCTGGTCAGAGATGCCCCAGAGTCTAGATCTGTGTTCATGTCCACATGTCTTTTCACTTTAAACTGCTTCAGTCATTAGTCACAGCATTTCACCATTCTTTAGAAGGAGCTTGACAGGACCATCTACACATTTAAATATCTTCTATTTGCTTTTGTTTTCATGCTGGCATTACTATTTATGTCCTGTGTGATATTGCTCTTGGGAATCCAAAGTGTGGCACTTTGATACTATCTATTGTAACTGCAAAGTCAAAATGCTATCATTTCCTTACAATTTCTCCATGACAAGAAAGATGACATTTGCAGTCTTGCTTTCTAATGGAACACATTAGATCTAAGAAAGTAGGTGAGAAGATGTGGGCGGAGCAGCATTCATTTGAGAGAAATGATGCAGTTGAGCTGCGGTTGTTGTGATGGCCCCAACCTTTTGAACACTCATCCTTAACTTGATGTTCTCCAGATGTGACAGAATTCTCAGCCAGCATGACTCTGACTACTGGGGTATGTAGTCCCAACACATCTGGAAGACACTAAGCCAGAGAAAAGCTCTTCTATAAGAGAGGAAGATGAGAAAAGTGAACAGGACTCCTCAATCAGGATTCCATCTGAGACAGAGCCTGATCCCAATCCTTAGTTAATTGCTATAGTTAGAGTCTGCTCCACCATTAAGCAGAATAAAACATGTTTCAACCATCTGAAATTATTAAATGTTTAATTTATTATAGCTGCATTTCCACTATGAGGGGAAGAGTTGTGGGTTTTCTCATTTAAGTGCCAAAATTACTTGGCTTCCTTTTACTCACCTTCACGGAATGGTGGAGGGTGACAAAGAGTACTCTGGCTTAATTCTGAATGCCAGAAGTAGACATTTCTCTAGTTGTATAGTTTAAATAGACATTTCTATAGTTTTATTGTTTTCTTGTATTAATTTACAACTTGTTCTTGGAATCTGGTGTAGAAACTGACAAGCATCATCAATATTCCACAATCGTCTAATTGATTTTCAAGTCTAATTATCTTTGCTAAGATAGCCCTTTAGGAAAGGTAATTTTTGAATCTTTAAATGGATTCTCCTTCATTGTTTGCAGTTCTGATCCAGTCTGTTTGTTTTATTTTTCATAACATATAGAATTTAGAAAGTTATGGCAGTTTGTCTAGGTAGTGAATTGCTCTATCCTCCATATGAGAAACAAATGGCAATTTACAGAGGAAAAACACTGCAAAAACATCTCAATTTAAGGCAAAAAAGCAAACCTTCTTGAAAATGGCAAAAGATTTTAGATACACAGGTAATCCTTATTGATTATTTGGAAATCAACATTTCTAACTAGAAGGCATGATTTTTCTTCTTTCTGAAGAAATTCTGAAATAAAATCCCTAGAAATAAACAACTTTGTTTTAACTTTCTCTTATTTTGGGGTCTGTGTATGTGATTTTAAAATAATTTGTGCCTCAAAATGAATTGTCAATATACAGGAATTTCCTCTTTCCTTTGAAGACCGACAATAGCAAATGGCCAACAGTAGCTAAATACAGCAGCTATATATATAGCTCCTTCTACTTCTTTGTATTATTCATCTTTTGATATCATCAGTTTGATTGTACCCATTTCTGTATAATAGTTTATCATACCGGTCAAAGAGAGGGAAATACAGAAAGTGTTATTAAAGCTAAACTATCCTTTAACCTTTGTCATAGGGCTTCTGAGTATATACTGTAGGCAGGCAGAGCTAAACAAATGACTAATTATTGGCAAGTTTATTGTAGTATGTTGAAGGAACAAGTGGTAATAGGCAGGGCTCACTTTTAATTAATGTAAACAATATTTCAAACCATAAGCTGATGGTTTCTAATCATATGTTGATCCCACAAATGTACTTATTCACCAGTAAGCTTACTAATACTACCCTCTATATCAGGGCTGTCTAACTCGTGGCCCAGGGGCCAAATGCATTACGTGCTGGCCACACCCACACTAAGTTTAGTAAAGGGGGGAATTGTAATACATCATGTGATGCCACCGTGATGATGTGAGTTTGACACCCCTGTTCTACATGGTTATTATTGTCGAAAGGAACTGAATGGAGCTAGAGTCATAAAATTTTTTAGGGCTGGATACAACTTTAAAAATATTTTTTCTTTTGACAGTTCTTTGACTGAAACATATTGCTGAAGACATTTCAACAATTCATGAAGCAATGTGTAACCATATGATTCTAAAGTCCAAAGTGAAATAGCCACATAGTTTTGTTTTGTTTGCTCTAAGGCACAACTGGTAAATAGATAGATTGAAGAGGGCTGCTTTCATGATTCAGTGAAATGAACCACTGCAGCCTGAAGTGTAATTGAAAGGACCTGGCTTCTGTCATCTCTGTGAGGGGGAATTTCCTCTCTAGTGGCCACTGTACTTGGGGAAACTTTGGCTTCCTTGTGTGAGTACCAGAGACCAATGGGTTTCTAGGATTCAGCAATGATATGCTTATACCAGGGTGAGTTTGTAGAGTATATATTAAAAGTGTTACAGAGGGGAAAAATAGCTCAGAATGTGTTCCATCAGCTTGTCAGGAATCCCTGAAATAACAACAGATCAATGGCCTGAAGCTTGACTGGCTGGCTGATGCTTAGCATATTTTTGAGTCTTCAGTTCTATGCCAGAGTTCAATTTGTTTGAGGTCTCTTGCCACTTTTCTCTACTTTTTCAAAGGGCAATGGTTGTAAACAGCATAACACTAGGAGCTGGCCTGATGCACATCTTATCATTGTCTTGGTCACAAACTAACTGTCAAAAGAGGTCCAAAGAAAACTATCATTGTTCCATTTTTCTTAATTGTTGTAAGCTGTAATACAGAAGGAAGACTCAAAGTGAAAATGATTATACAACAATAAGATGCAATCTGTAAAGCTTGCTAAGTAACCCTTTCTAAGCATGGCTATGAAGGAATCAGTGTTATAACTGCAAACAGGAAAAAAACCAGATCATACCTCTCACTATTTCTTCTGTGGCAGCACTATCTACTCTTTACTTCCTTTCCTTAAAAATCTTTCTTTTTTTTTAAATGGTGTCATTAATGTAACCTGTCACAGGTAATATTTGAACACTGGCTCCTTCTCCACCTTCTACTGTTTTTCATAATCAAAGCTGAATTTCCTTCCTTCCTTCCTTCCTTCCTTCCTTCCTTCCTTCCTTCCTTCCTTCCTTCCTTCCTTCCTTCCTTCCTTCCTTCAAAATGAAGTTGTTTTTATTTTATTATTTAAACAAATCAAGGTAGATTTGTTCCCCACCATCCTTGACTAATGCAGGAGCACAAGCAATTAGAAACTTAAACATCCAATAATACATGCCATTTATAAGCAGTAGATAGTATCACTGAGTCAAAGAATGAGCGTCATTGATTTCTGGTAGAGAAAATCCCCGCTGCTTAATTCTTTTCCAGTACTATAGCATTATGTCAGACTCCATCTTCCCCTGCCTAAGTAAATATAATATATTTTGCTTTTCAAACACTGGGTTTCTAAAAGAGATCACTGAGATCTACCCTAAAGGAGAGTTGCTAAATGAAGAAAGGCTTCAATCTTCTGACTGTGAAGAATCTCAAAATTTCAAGAGAAAAAAATCTGTTTGCACACTAAATACATAGTTCTCCCTGAATAGTCTTTTCCAGATGTGTTAAAAGAGTTCAGCTCCACCAATCCTTAGCAAGAGTGCCCATTGGGGCTTAGAAAACCAAAATCCAGCAAAACTGGAGGATAAAAAGTTAGAAAAGGCTCCTCTAAGACTTCTTCTTTTGTACACAGACTGATGGTCCAGTAACCATTTTTTTCTATCTAGTCCTCCTGATGTTGCCATAGCTCAGGCAGCTAAAAGTTGTCCTCACCTGTTCCAGTTTTAAAGCAGTCTTTGTCCCTGATCTCCAGAAACATTGCTTTTGCAGCAAATATGATCTGAGAAACCTTGCCCCCACAATGATTGGTGACACTTAGTAATTGGGATCAGTCCCACTTTTGGCTGTTATGGGAACATCTCCTCATAGCCAGTCTTTGGGAACTGCACCACTTCCATCTTGGGTGTCTGGAAAAACTGGGTACCTGGTTCCTGCAGGGACAATTATCTGCATAATGACTGACTGGTCCTTTGGATTGTGTTTTCCCTGTCTTATTGACAAGTCAATTTAACCAAGCAGAGCCACGTTCTGCAGCTGTGTGTTGCTGGTTTTGTTACCACAGACTGCATATTACAAATTTTCTGTTGCTTGTAATGACATGCCCATACTTTTAACTGTCCACTATTTTTGTTATTTCTTTCATATTTCAATCTTTCCAAGATTGGTCCATATTTCTAGGACCAGCATCATTCTGTTATAGTATGTATGTCTGTTTCCTATGGTGAGGATACAGCTGATATTGTGCCTTCCCAATTCCAGCTTTAATGGTAAAAGACAGTATGGTGATGATTATGGTTATTAAACATGAAACATGTACAACTCTTGGATAGATGTCTACTGACTAGTTGAAGTGCTCCTAGACATAAGGTTGAAACTGGACTTCTTGGTCAGTTGTTGCCAACAGTGATATTTCATTTCAGCTCCAGTTGAGAACAGAGCTTGTTCACTGTCAGTTGCGCTCTCCTGTTATATCCCATGCTCTTTTCCACTCTTGTGATCTATCTCCTTGTGGCATTTTTCAACATGAATTTGGTGCTGTTTCAGAAGAATCCTAGATCCATATTCAGAAATAGTTCAACAGAGATTACAGGTATAGAGTGGGGGTTCCTCTAAATATTAGATCAGACTAGCTCCCTCCTGCTTCACTATATTTCTTTGTTTCTTTTCTGTGTATCACTGGCTAGTTTTTATCACAAACTGAGAGTACTTTCAGAAGAACACTAGACTTTTGTTCAGAAATGGTTCAACTGGTAGAACACAGGTGCAGAGAAGGAGTTGCCTCAAGCAACTGAAAATGCTCTATTGTGCTTTACCTCACTAGATATCACTTGTAAGTCAGGCAACTTGAAAAGTGGCCCTAACTGCCATTTCAAGAACAAGATCTATAATCAATCAGACATCCAACATTAAAGAAAGTGAATGGCAGTTTTCCTTACTAGCAGGTGATAATTAGTTGGAAGAAAGACAAAGCCAAGGAATTCCATAAGCCACTTCCTTTAATTTGGTCTGCATTAAATCAGTAGGTCCAGCATTATTTGCTGGCTTCATTACTGTATCAACAGAAAGATTGGTATCAAAGTTAGCACAATTTATGCTAACATACAATCCTCTCAATTCAAGGACAAGTAGATAGCACTTTTATATAGCCATCTGGAAAAGCCTTACAACTTGGTCTATAATTTAGATTTCTGGGTAATGAAGAGTACACTGTCTCTGAGAATGGAGGAAAATATCATAAACCAATGAAAAACAGATTGATGCTTGTACTGTATTTTAACTTTAGCTCTATGAGGTATTTAGTTTGTGCAAAAAAATATAGTAGAGGAAAAATAGTTACTTTTAAATGTATGAAAACAGTTCTAGGCATCCTTGGTGGAAACTTGCTGCACAGCTAGTTTTTTTTTTCTTTCTTTAAAACAAAGTTAAAATTAACAGGGCTGCACTCCAGATGTGTACAAATCCCAAATCCGGAGGCAGACTAGAACAATTCAGAACAGATTGTCATATAATCAGCAAGGAGCAGACAGTTCTAACTCACCCTGTGTCTCTTTCAAATCTTTTGTGAACCTATGGTCCTTATCTGGTCCTCCACACTTTGTAAAGAGTGACATTTTGCAAAGAGTGACATTGTGCCACTCACTCTTTAAAAAAAAAGAATGAACATTCTTCTGCTTGCATAAAAAAAGATGGCAGGGAGGGTGGGGAAGAAAGAGGAGCATTATATTAATAAGCCTTTCTTAACTCAGGACCCTCTTAGTTGTCCTAGCATGGTGACATGGAGAAGGCAAATAGGACTTGATTTCAGAGCACTGATTAAACGGCTGTGCTTGTAGTTGCTTTGGGGACACCTACATTGCTATCACGAGAAGCAGTGGCCAGGAAAAGATGAAGATAAATATCTTTCTCCTTACATAGAAGCAGAGTGTTTGCATTTGCTAAAGGCCCAAGGAGGTAATGCCTGCATGATTCTGCAGTTAGAATTACCAGGTCAGGATTGCAAAAAAATAAAATAAAATAAAATAAAATAAAATAAAATAAAATAAAATAAAAATTAAGTGGAGGCTGGTTCATTAAAGCTAGCAAATGCACTGAATATCCTCTTGTTTGCTATTTCATTTTTCTTGCTTTGTTGTTTTTATAGTCTTTTTTAAAAAATAATTTGAAATATTTTTACTTAATAATGATAATGTTTCAGGCAATTAATGTTTGTTTGGGCTTTGCTATATGTCACCCAGAGTTGTTTGTCCGGTGAAATAGCCAGTTATATACACTGAGAATTCCAAGTTCTTCTGAGCAAAATTAAATAGTTGAATATCATGAAGGTTCTCCCTCAAATAAATTAGGTCTCTTCTAAGTCCCTGTATTGAGAAGTAACATGATCTGTGTCTAAATACCAATTGGGATGATGTCACAGAAATCTCTTTAAGAAAGGTCTGCTGCCATTCTGACAAGGGTACAGTAGGATCTCTTTAAATAAGTTTAAAAACACATGTTTCAATCTGGATCTTTCATCCACTGATTTTGCTGGGTGGATGATTAGGGGATTTGAGGTTAAGGCACCTAGAAGGAAACAGACCAGGGAAGACTGACTGAAGACATGAATGGGCTGTTTCAGAAAAAAAAAATATTTTATTTGATTTTATTTAAAACGTTTATATAGGTGACCATATTATAACTAGCTCTGGGAAGCTCCCAATCATAACCCACACAGATGATCAAAAGTGGAATAAATAATAGGGAATGCAATATAATTGAATTAAAATTTTGCTATTCTTTCATACAAACAGCTATGTTAATTCTATCCTATTATAAAAGACATTTTTATTTTTTTTTAATTTTAAAAATTATAATTTGACAAAAGATTGCCTGTAAATAAATCCAACAGAATTCATTGAGGCTTACAAAGTCATTTGAATTGGGAAAACTTAGAAATTTGGTAAGTTAAATTCTCAGATTTCTTGAGAGTTGGGGTAACACTCTTACATGGACTACACACAGACATATGTCGACACAAACATTAGCAAATAGCTTTGAAGGTGACATTGGGGGCTAGATGGAATTCTTATGTTACTAGGATCACTGCCATACCTATGTTATTTCCTGTAGCCCTTTAAGAGATCAACCTGATACTTATATAGAGCTGTCAGTATTCTTTTCAAACATGTCCAGAGGAAGCTTGTGAGGTAGTTTTAAAAGAGGTTGCTCCCTCACTTCTGATTACTGTTTACTGGCAGAAACAGTTTTCTACTCTGGAAATCGGTCTTTAGAGATGCTAAATGAATCAGCAAAAAAATATTTGATGAGCTGTAAACAAAGGACATTCCTTTCACACTTATACCTGGGAAAATGGGAAAGGCGTATCTTGAAATCCTAAACTGATGATTGTGATGGCCCAGTAGGTGGCAGCATTGTCAAAGCTCTAACTGCTGTGGCGTCAGACAATATTTATTTCATTCCCGCTGAAAGTTTACATACAGAGCTGCTTGACCTTCCATAAATTTGTTTGCAACCTTTGGTGACTGAAATTAGCAGAACGTCTTGGTCTGCTTGTACTTTTTGTCCTTGCCCAAGTTTTATGGCTAGTAAGACTGTGCCAAATATTGCTGTTGGGATTTTTGACTGGGAACAAAAAAAGAAAAAAGAAAAAGAAAGGGGGGGGGGCTTTGATGGCTCTCATTCGTTTATCCATGTCATCATTTTACTTACCTGTTACTGCTTTGCTAGTACTTTCCCCATTGTTTGTTAGTGAGTCTTTTAGCTGAATTCATCGCACATACATTCCATGTAATTAGAGATCATTGGATAATGGGGCAGAATCTTGACATTGAAGAGTGATGGTATTAGTGTCATGAACATGGAACATATAAGTTCCTTGCTCACAGGCTTCTAAGCACAGCTGAGTGTGCAGTGTGACTATATATGAGGGCCTATGATTTTTGAGGCATCTTTGCTCTTTTCCACAGTTCTAGTCCTTTCAATTTCAGGGGAATGCCCTAACAGATATTTAAGCAGATGTGATCATCCTAAGATTTCAGAGAGCCAATTTAGACAGGTAGCAATGTAAATAAACAATCATATTTCCAGGCATTGCCAAAATCATTTTCAACACTACTAAATTGCTTTACCAAAAACCTAGGAGAGACTTCAACATAGCACTTGCAATTAGTAAATGACCAATCTCTGTTCATTTCATATTTTTCCTCTTTTTTTTCTCTGCTGCATGGCACAAACTTATTTCTTTCTCCCTGAGCCATCCCAAAGCACTGTTTAGAAAATGTATGGGCTCAATTTATTTCAATGTGATGCAAGACAATAATTTTTCAAATTTTCTGTCTTTACTGAGCTCTTTTTATTCAGAGTTACAATCCCAGGCAATTCAGAGAATCTCAGGCAATACAAAGTCTATAGCATTTTATAGGAGACATTCATTTTAATCAGCCATGTAGATGTCTCTATTCCTCTTGAACTAAGCTATATATAGACACAGTTATACACATACTGCTTACAGGGTATGTAAGGAAAAACTTGGATTGCAGGAAAAACTTGGATAAGCTGGTTTCAAGGAAAATGTATCTGCAATTTAAAGAGTTATAGTAAGGAAAAATTCACAAGTTCCTGAGGAATCCTTGGTGTATCAGTACAGCAACTGGAAGCCTTTAATTTAAGGAAAACTGAGTTTGAGAAATCACAACAACAGCTATATTATGCTAATGATTTCTACTTATTGTTTTTAGAAGGAATTTCTAATTCATTGTCAGTATTGACATTTTTGATAATGTTTGTGATTTTGGAACATTACAGGATTATATTAAATAGTTGTTTTTTGTTGCTAATGATAATCAGAATTGACTCTGAAAAGTGAAGACATGACCACCAATTCTAGCTTAGTAAGGAACCCCCATATGTTTAGTTTTGAAGAGAAAGAGCCTTTGAGCCCAGTTACACTGAGCCTCAAACTACAATATACAGTAGTGTTTTTGTGTGAATGCTCAATTAAATGAATAGAAGTTCCAAAACCTTATTGAATGATTGGCAAAACTTTCAGAAGGTTGAACACAGAAGAACCCCATCCTAGACCTATCCTCAAACCCTCTTTGGAAGGAAGATCCTTACTTTCGTTATGATTTAATTTCCGTGAACTGCCCATGCTAATTATCACAGCATAAAGAGGAGCAGGTTCTTTTCACACATACTTTTGATGTACAATCCAAGTTAACAGAGGTTTCCCCCCCCCACCTCCAGTCTAAAACAAACCCACAAAGATTCAATCCACCTGAAGAGCTTCATTAATGTTTCCACATTGACCTATTTCAACTTCAAGGCAATTATTTCCTGTCACTTTTGATTTCCTCCCCAACACCCTTGTATTCTGGTGTCTTTTCTTGCATCTTAATAGTCCTTCTGATGGACAGACTGAATTACTCTAGCTCCAATGAAGCATTTTGAAACTGTCACTAATGTGTATTTAGGATCATTCACTCACACTTTCTTGCCTTTTCTCTTGAAAAGGAAAGGGTGTCCAGCCATTGCCACAATACACTGCCAGAACTGATGTGACATAGTTGGTATGCAAGTTCTGTTAAAAAAATAGGGGGGGTTAGCAGATTGAAGCCCAAGGATTCATTAAACTGAGTGGTGTTTCTCATTAAAACTGTCAATTGACAGAACCGGCTGTCATTTTTCTCCTGCTCTTTCCCCCCTCCATCTAAACAACACTGAATTTAGAATAACACTTTGCCACATTATTGTTGAGAAAGAAAATAAATCAAAATGCTTTGCATTGCCTTTTCACACTGTGAGTTGTTTAGTTGAAGTGCCCAGGGTTATGTACTTGTCTGACTTTAAGTGGCTTGGGGGTATTCAAAAGACCACTTGGCTTTGGGAAAGTCTTGAATGAAGTGCTCTCTGGGTTTCAGGAAGCAATGGGACCACCTCAGCAATAAGAGCAGAGCCAAGTGTCTGCATGGGTTTTTTTGCACTATTTTTCTTTCTGATCCACTCAGTGGGTATACATTGAATGAAGTTTTAATATCATTGCCTATTTCAGTCACCCTTACTCAGTCAGTTACCTTTGCATAGACAAAATGGCAGCTGCCAGACAAACTGCTTCATTTTGTTGCCTTAATAAGGTCCATAGAGCACTTCAGAAGTTTGTGACTGCTGTAGAAGGCTTCTGTAGTGCTGTGCAAACCTTGTAAGGCAGCAAAATAAAACAGTTTGTCATCTAACTGGTCTTGGGTGGAACGATCTGGGCGGAGTTTGATTCTGTTACCCCAGATACAGTGGACAGATTGCTGGGTGGCCTTAATGCCACCACCTGCCTATTGGAC
>JANHFJ010003586.1:4539-16280 GCA_032468195.1 Cerberus rynchops
GGATAGCTATTTTTCAGCCTATTTGTCCGGCTGGCTATGCTTCTATCTCTTGCCCAATGGTAGAATTATGAAGAAGTGCTGTCCAGGGTGAGAGTCATCCCTGAGGATTTTTCTCACTCTGTTGAGACTGCGGGACCTGGCTATTTCCTCCAGTGGTGTTATGGGACGGCCCATGATTTTTTGTGATGTGCTCATTACCCACTTTTATTTCCTCTGGTTCCTATGATTTTATTCTTCTATGTCTCACTTAAAAACTACCCCCTGTTCTTTACTCCATTCCACAATCATTTTAGGGAATATCAGCTTGAAGAAAGATGATCAACAGTATATTTGAATATTAGAAAGCTAAACAAAGTCCAGCTCTCAAGAGCATTTGTGTAACAATTACTTCCTTGGGAGACAGATGAACTACTTGGAATAGTGCATCTCAACAACCAATCCCCAGTTAGGGATGCAATTTCCAAAATTGGCAGGGAACATTGGAGGCTATGAGATCTCATCTCAAATGTAATACTTTGAACAGAAATTGTAAAAAAAACTACAGCTTGTGATTCCCCTCCCCTAGCCTTGGGTGTGTATCTGAGACACTCTTTAAAACCCGATACTGAATTACAGCTTTTAAAGAAGGAGAGAAATGTCACACCCATGGAAAGTGCTCACAGTAACCAAATTCAATACAATGGATTCTGTTTATGGGCAAATTGAATTACATCAATCTAATTTTTGTCCTGGTTCCACCCTCTTCTTTATCTTGCCAGCAGATACTTCCCAAAGTACAGTCGCTGGAATGCAAATGAATAAATGCCATGCTACCATTAAAACATCATAAGTGATATTATATAGTCAGATGTTTCATTGCAAAACTTGTTCCAATATGAAACCAATAATTCTAAAGAAAAACACCTTTGTTTTTCAATGATGCTTACAGTATATGTGTCACAGCAGGAAATATGGCAGAAGACACCTTCCTTTTTATGGGAAAAAAGGAGGTGCTCTTTGTGTTTAATTATTATATTAATTGTAATTAGTTGTTACAAATTACAGATCTACCATCCTGTTAATCAGAATTCTTTCCCATGTGTTTAGTCTCTAGATTCCTATATTTTCTTAGCTGGGATAAGCTATGCTTAATGTAATGGAACTATTGTTGAAGAATTGTTAAGGTGATTAAATACTATTATAGCCTTACCAGCTGTACACAAAAGCTGTTTTGTGTCATAGAAGCTTCCCACAACCATAACAGTTTCTGTCATTCTGGCCATGATGAATGCCACTGAATAAAATGGAGAAGTTATCTTCAAGGCCATCAAACATGTAATGAGATCTGTTGATAAGGAATTGCTTGTTTGTGAGAATGAGCTATGATTGGAAACAGGACTTCTCCACAGGAACATCACTTCTCACTATTAAGTCAGATAAAAGCAAATGTACAGCACCTCAAGCACATTAACTGTGGTTACCTTTTTAAAACCTGATAATTACAATGGCAAAATTATCAACACACATCAAACACACGGTTTTCTTTTTGGTAAGCAAGGATGTTGTCTCTCTGGTATGCAAACCTCAAACACAGACCCATTGACTTATTTATAACAATAGTCATTCCATGTGTGAGATCAGTACACTGTGAGTTGTCTGGAGACACTTAATATTGGGAAACCATCTGGTAAGGAGAGATCATTTGGCTTCCAGATGTGTGGACTACAACTCCCAGAAATTCCCAGTTAACAAAGATATTGCTGAGAATGTTGGGAGCAGAAATATGATATGAAGGGCAATCATGACAGCCAATTTGGTCCAGTGGTTAAGGCAACAGGCTAGAAAGCAGGAGACCATGAGTTTTAGTTCCACCTTAGTTATGAAACCCAACTGGGTGATTTGGGGCCAGTCGTTCTTTCTGAGCCAAACCCACCTCAGGATTTTGTTGTGGGGACAAAAGGAGGAGGAAGGTGCGTTGGATATGTTTGCTGCTTTGAGTTATTTGTAAAAATAATAAAGGTGGGATACAAATAAAATTTGGAACAAACTTCCCCCGGAGATTCGCATTATTACAGATCTCCGGGGTTTCCGACGTGCCCTTAAAACCCACTTATTTCAACAAGCCGGCCTAGCCTGACACCTCTGGGGTATAAATAAATTTTTTAAATAAATTTTAAATTTTGTATTAATTCTGTTTTAAAATGGGATTTTTAATGTATTTAATGGTTTTAATAATTTTTTAACAATATTTAATCAGCCAAAATCTAATTAATTGTAATTGTTTTTAACTTGTACTATTGTATTATTTTATGGGCTGTTCACCGCCCCGAGTCCTTCGGGAGAGAGGCGGTATATAAATTTAATAAAATTAAAATTAAAAATTAAATAAATAAACCAATTGAAGAAGGCTACATTTTACCCATAATGGAATCCTGTACTGAGTAACTAACTTATGATTCCCAGCATATTTAATCAATATTGTTGTAGCTGGTCTATGACTCTTACTCTTTGTATTATGCATAGTTGTGTGAGCTAGTGCTTTGTGCAAAGCCATTACTTTTATCCATATTTTAGCATTAATTTATTTGGTAACGATCTATGGACCTCAGAACAGCAAAAACTTATAATGAATGTATATCTTTTGTTAATCTGAGGCCAATGTCTATATTTGGAAAACACATTGAAAATATCTTGCAATGATTTTCTCGTGTGCTAGGTCTGACCACATTTCTCTCTCTCTCTCTCTCTCTCTCTCTCTCTCTCTCTCTCTCTTAAAATGCTTATTCATATTTGCACAGGCCAAAGTGAACTACTCAAATAAAGACTTACAAAATGCTCACTATGAAAGGTGAATTCTTACAACATTAAACACAGCACTTAAAGCCTCCTACACTGCTTAGAAGAACTTTTCAACCTTTTCTTTTAACCTAACTAAAAAGACAGCAAAGTAATGTTAATCCTCTTGTTTAGAGTTACACCCATAACAGAAAAAGAATTCACAGATCAAGATCAAATCCAAGCACTAAAGGGAATTATTTAGCAACGTTTAGGATGGCACCCTGTAATTACTGTCAGTGTTATAGGCCAGAATTTTCAGTATGGTTTTTGTTAGAGATACAATGTAGGCTCCCCCTCATTTATTTTTCTTCTTGGCCCCGCTTCCTGGTTTCATTTTAAATCTCCATCTTTCAATTTTCAGGTTAGAGTTTAATAACAATAAGGAGTAATTATTTACCAAGCACTTTATCACAGCGGTCAGAGTGCCATAAAAGTATTTGCAAAATACAATGGAATAAAATTAAAGCAACATGAGAAACCATGCAAGGGTTTAAAATATAACTAAAAAAATAAAGCTTTCAGCACCACAGCACTTGCACTATAAAGGCACCTTCAATTATTTCCCTGTTTCTTTTAACCCTGGGAGAATAGCAAAGGTGGGGCGCATCTCGGTGAGTCAGGGAAAGGCTTTGAAGCATTCATCTGCATCCTTTCCAATAGTTCCTATTTATCAGGGAGCAGATTCCTCCCCCCTTTTTTTTTAAAAAAAATACCTGACTCTAGTAAAACACTGTTCCTATTTTGCTTTAGGGGAATATAGGCATTTAAAGACACAAAAAGAGGCACTGGCAACCTGTTACCCTCTAGAAGTTTTGGATTACAGTGCCAACAATTTCTCACCTTTCACCCTTCTATTCTGGGTCTGAATAACTATTAAATTTCAAAACATCCAGAGGGTACCATATAATCCTAATGGAAGACTCTCTGAGATGGGGAACATATTAAAACTGATGCTTAAAATGATGTTATAAACTTTTTTTCAAGAACAAAAAACTCTGCCTCCTCAAAAATCAGGGAAGAAACTTAAATTCCAGGTCTGCACATCTGTGTGATCCTGCCTGTCCCATCCACTACAATTCTCATCCAACCACTAAACATTAATGGTGACCTTGGCTACCCCTTCTTTACTTACCAGCTATGAATTTGGACTTCTATCAATCTATCAAATTACTATTACTATTACTATCAAAGTTTTCAGCCTGATATCATGAATTCCAGACATTGACAAGCATCCAGAGAATGTGTTCTTATGGTCATTGACCTGCCACATACTTTAGAGTAGTACTGTAAAAAGTAATGTTAAAAGGAAGCTAGAAGTTGATGAGAGGAAGTCCCTGGGTATCCTATTTTCCTCCCATTCCAGCATCTTTAACCAAAAGACTAAGAAGAATGTCAGTAACCAAGGTTAATACAAAGAGGAGTGACTGGAAGCTGAAAGCTAATCAGAATACCAGGAAGTTTATTTTGCATAGTCTTCCCATCTGTGAGAGATAGAAAGGGAGAAACGTCGATCCAAAACTAAATTTGGGGGATTAATTCCCTATAGAGTCTTCCTGTCAATTTGCTGGAGAAAGGGATCATTGTACACCTCTCCAGTGCATCACACCACAAAGCACAAAATATTCCTCCAAACCTGGCTTAGAGTGAATGTGAAGGCACTTTTCAGGATCCATGAAGAATCAACAGTTTGGGAACAGGAAATGAACCCATGAAAACTTTACTTTAAGAATGGATTGGGATGGTCCTTGTTTCCTCAGATGAACAAGATGCCTGAGGAGTGTCTTCTTCCTCAAACCTTTTAAGAAACTTACCACCTTGCTGGGTTCTCCAAAAAACATAAGCTTCTTTAAGAAGACCAAGCTTTTGTAAACAGACCATGCCGTATAGTATACATTTGGTGTTTCAAGGGATACTTCTGAGTTTCATTAAATTACTGTGAACTTTTCCAGCGTTCAAGCCAGTGGCAAGGGCAGAATTATAATCAAAGCCCTGAAGGAAAAAGAGGATTAGACCTCACCTTTCTCAGCCCCAGAGTCTTTTTGAAAATGACTAATGACGCATTTAGTTGTACAAGTTAGATATAATGAGTCAGAGAACACATGTATTCAACAGATCTGTGTTGTGATATTTAATATTCCAGTAAAGGTTTTTGGGTAGTTTTTGTCCCTAAAAGCAGTTTACTAACACACCCCCCCCCATTTTATGAACTAGGGCTTTTTCAAAGTCAACAAGATATGACCTATAACTGGTTTTTAAAAAAAGTTGTTTTAGCCAGCAGTATGTGTGATAATCAAGGCAATGATCTTTGGGGAAACATAAGGAAAACCATTAAGTAAACCTATGAATTGGAAATGAGTACAATGCCAAGGTTTTGTTTAATCCATAATTGTTTAACACAGGGATCCTCAACATCTAGTCAGCAGACCAGTACCAGTTTGTGGCCTATTAGAAACTGGTCCGCACAAGCGGTGAAGTTTCATCTGCACCCACTACCACCAGACTGTGGAAAAATTACTTTCCCAAAAACCAGTCCCTGATATCAAAAAGGTTGGGGCTGCTGGTTTAACAAATTATTTGAATACTTGTTTCAAGTACAAACATTCCATCAAAATTCATTCTAGTGATTAAATTCATCCTGCTAGTGATTTCATTCCTGAATTCAGTGCAATTGTAATTCTAGATTAGACTTTATCAATTGAGTCAAATGAATATTTGTAGGATATTTTCTTGTCCCAGTTGCTGATCAAAGGCCCATTAGGATTGGAAGAAAATTAATTGACAGTCTATTATGTTATAAGTGTCTGGCTCTAGTGCTTTCCCTGTCTTTCAGGGGCGGTATATAAATTTAATAAAATTAAAATTAAAATTAAATTTCCATTTCAAGCAAATGGGAAAAAAGTGGCTATTAATTAGAAGATTTCATTTCAAGTGTTTTTCCAGTTAGAGGGGTAAATTAGGAAAAAGGTGGAGTTTGGGATGTCTTTCACGTCATCCCGTTTGCTGATGTACTGGTCCACCACTGTTTTCTTTTAACATCCAATGTTTTTGATGGGCCTGGTCAGCTTCTATCTCTTATGGTCAGGAAAGTCATAGATGTAAAGTAGATCAACAACAAAACATCCAAAGGATAAATATATTATGGTGTACATTATGGAAGACAGACATCTGTGCATTAGTCAGCATCTTGGTAAAAGGCATAAGGCAACAAAGCTAACAGGTTGAAAACTTTTGAAGGTGAAGGACATAGTCTTTCAGTCCATTGCTAGGCTCTCCTATTTACATCAAGAAATGTATTTATTATTCCTACTCAAAGTCTCCCAAACTTTCTTTTAACCTTCAATATGTCAGATGAATTTAACTTAACTTTTGCTACCTTGACCCTACTTTGGAGAATAAGGAATAAGTTGTATTCTGCTCAGCTGCAAGATAGGACCTTAGAATGAGCTCTTGGTGCCACCAAGAGGAAGTTCTAGGAGAAGCACAATATATAGGGATTCTGGTAAACCCCAAACTTATGATATCTCCAAGGATAAGTGCTTTTGCTTTCCAGGGAACCTCGGATTAATCAAAGACAACATGAGGTCATTCTTTAGAACAAGATATCACTATGGCCTTTTGGCTATAAGTGAATGAAAAAAAGAGAAGTTAATTTTTTAAAGGTAGTCCTCCTTCCTAATTAGCATGAAATAATGCAACCCAAACTAGATCAACAAACTAGTTAGTTTATTAGATATCTTTTTTAAAAAAACTTTTTAAAAATTTCTCCTTTCAGTTTAGAACAACTGTATGTTAGGTTGAAGTGCCTGGCAGAAAGTCACAGATGGACTTCATGGTTGATCATTGGCTTAAACCTGAAGTTTCCCTTTTCAACATCTTAACCACAACAACAAATCTTCCCAGGACATACAGAAAAAAAATGTACATTGAGAAATATTCTCAGATGATTTAACATTTGTTTTCATAAGAAAAATCATAATTAAGAAGATATACAGTATAGCTTGGGTAAATTGTTGATGGATCTTTGGCATCAGCAAGGACTTTGTTTCATTGCAGATAAGGCTCAGATTTAAAATAATTTTCACAAACATTCATTTGGAAAACCAATAAAACTGATTGCAACATCAGAGGTTAAAATGGGCTTTTGCAGTAACATCTCCTCCCTTTCCCAGAACTAAGGTTTTCTTTCCATTTTTAGAATTTGAGGAGGTAAGCTAACAGATGAGAGAAAGATAGTTAGAATCCAACTTAATTCAAAGACAATCTGGATCAAATAAAAATTGGTGTAAATAGTAAAATATGAATTTGAGATAGATGTTCTCAAAAACATATACTTTAAATTTAGTGTATTGGAAGGTTTATTGCTTTAGTTTTGGAATCATTCCAACAATCCCAAAGTAATTTCCTGATAATATATGTGAAGGACTGCAGGTTTTGTGGGGTTGGTCTACCATTTAGCCGTAAAGAAGAATTTTGGATTTTTGAAGATGCCAACACAAAATAGACAGTGAAAATTTTGTGTGCGTTAGGAAGATTTTTATCTGCTCCAGAATTCCACATTAAAAATTATATGTGTGTTACTCTCTGTGGTTTTTTATTTTCTCCAAAAACACAATCCACCATTTCAGAATATGATACATTTATTTGTGTAGAAATCAGAATAAACAGCCATCCTGGCCTTGCATTTTAGTGATAATTTAGCAACCAGAAGCAAGGATTCAATGTAGATTATTGTGGGATTATAATTATTAACTGTAGTAACTATTATTCTTAACAAATACCAACATGCATTCACTAGCATGCATAACTCAAGTCTTGAACAATGTATGCCACTTTAAGCACATAAACAGAATGAACATTTAACTTATTCATTCTTTTATCAAAAACATGAAAGTAGATGGAATCAATAGGCCTTTAGAAATACTATGTAATTTGTAATGCTGTGAATTACATAATTTGCAGTATAAATTCAAAAGAACAATAGTTTCATCAGTCCATTTCTATACCATGGAATCAACCACACATCTGAAAAGACACTGCAGAATAAGAAAATGTGCAACACACATGAAAACGACTACTCTTTAGAAGACCTCAGCAAAGTAAGACTGAAGGAATATAAATACCAAATGGAACTAGATGCAGAATACAATAATTTCAGGAAGTTGTTACATTATAAAAAATGTGGATATGCAAAAGCATTAGAACAATCCATTGAGGGTGTCTATCAATTGCTATTGTTTATACCTTTAAAAAATGGAAACAGTGTGCTTGTGATTGTTAGTTTCTAAAAAAGAGTGGATGAAAGTGTGAGAATCCCAAAAATATTGGAAGTTTGTATCCCTCTGTAACAAACAGAATTTTGAATTTCTTAGATGAAAAAAATTTAACAAAAATAAGATCTGAACGGAAAGCCTTTGCTTTGTCTCTTGTGGCTAATGAAATATGGAAAAGACAAATAATTATTCTGAAGGTCTACATTCATCACATACTACAGCTTTAAGCTCATGAACCCACCTTTCCCTATTTCTTCTCTGTGAGGAGATCCAATACATTTGACTGTAAGATCCAGAAAGTATGGATCAGGCATTTATATAAAAAGGGAGTCTGTCTTCCCAAAGGATCTACTTTGCCAACCATCCATCAGCAGAATTAAATTTTTTCTCAATATTTCATAGAAGGAAAACAACAGAATAATAGAGCTGGAAGGGACATTGGAGGTCTTCTAGTCCAATCCCCTGCTCAAGCAGGAGACCCTATACCAGTGGTGGCAAACCTTTTACTTACTGAGTGCCGAAAAGTACGTATGTGCTTTGTGTGTGCCATCCATTTGCTTGCGGCTCTTCCTTGTGCACTGCATGTGCAATCACACAATCTGCACATGCATACAGCTTTTGCAGATGCAATGCACATGCACTGCATACAGGCACTCACACACACATGAGCAATTACATGTGCATGTGCAGGAGAGCTCCAAAGACCAGCTGGATTTCCTTCTGCAATTGCACTCATGCACAGCAAACACCCAAAGACCAGCTAGGTCTCTGCAATCGCGCATGTGTGCACGTGCAATTGCAGGTGCATGCTTAGCTGGAGGTAAGTTGGCCAACAGCTTGTGTGCCCAGCAAGATGGCTCCACATACCACCTGTCGCACCCATGCCATAGGTTCGCCATCACGGCCCTATACCATTTCAAACAATTAGCTGTCCAGTCTCTTCTTTGAAATCTCCAGTGTTGGAGCATCCACAATTTCTGAAGGCAAGCTGTTGGACTGATTAATTGTTCTCACTGTCAGGAAATTTCTCCTTATTTCTGTTGGTTATTTGTTTTAAAAGAGTTTTAAAAGATTTGTTTTTAAAAGAGTTTTAAAAGAGTAGGTGCATTGGAAGGACTGGATTCACACATTTTAAAACATACACAGAACCAACTTGGGTCTTGATTCAGGACAATCAACTTGTGAAATTCTCAGTTCAGAGGCCTAGGTTGAACTCTTATGGCACATAGCCATAATATAAAGATGTATTTGTAGCTCGTTGGGGATAATCAGTGTATGCCCTGACCAATTTGTAGAAATGTTATCATTTTGCTTACTCAGTTAGGCAGTTCTGATAAGGATCCAAGAAATGCCTTTATTGTTTTAAAAATATTCAAGGTGTTCATTTGCATATCCTTGCTGCACAACTGATGATTCAGAAAGCAGTACACAGGTCAGCCAACATGTATTATGGTCTGTTGGGCTCTTGCTTACTCTTCTTTTGGTCTCCAAGCCAGAGGTTTATAAAAAAAAGTGTTAAAGAACTTGTTTATTTTTTTATGCTGAAATGTGGTTGCACATTCCTTAGATGCTTGTTCCAAAAACAAACCTCATATTGACTGCAATATTTCACAATGCTCCAAATTTGGAAGGGCTTTGGAACGTTTCCTTCCTCTAAGAACAGTTTTGACTGATTTAATTGAAATATTTTTTGCTTCCTTAACTGTTCTGAAATATTTTGTCCAGGCCCAGATGAGAAGAAATTATGTGTTCTACTAAAATTCTCCGAATTGTTAAAAATAGAGATCAACGCATGGAATTCACAAAATGCAACATAAATAAGCAATTTATTCAGAATGTGAAATGGAAACCACAGTAAAATGGGGCAATCTGAAGTGATATGCAAATAATCAATTGAAATCAAAATATCTTAAAGGCTCAAGAAGGGCAGCCAGCAAAGCAAAACTGAAAAGTTCTTCTGGAGCTATGGTACTACTCACATGCTTCTTCAAATCACATAATATAAAATGCAACCTAAGCAAAATGTTCACACTCTGGGTTTGGGTAAAAACAGTGCAGAACTAGAATATGATACCGATACATATTTCATATGAATATGTTTCTCAGTTTGCAGTTGTCTATGACTCAGGCTCACTGGGCATCAATAGATCAGAACACCAACATTGTCCCTGTTTGGACAAGAGTTAGTCTCTCCAATCTTCAATGAGAAGCAAAGGTATTCAGCTGGAAAAAAAAGAGGAGCATCCAAACTGAAAACCTAAAGGACTTCATTGCAGAAGAAGCCAAGATGAACAGTTGTTAAACCCAAGAGCTTATTCAAGTAGATGAAAATAACTAGTTTAATTAGACTAATGGTACTGACATCATTTGGAATTCTGTATACGGGCTATTATATTTCTTTGTTGCTCTTATGTTCCCCTTTTTACCAATGAATTCCTTTTTATATATTTGGAGGGATGACTTTGTTGGTTTAATAAGGCTACTTCTATGAAACTTTTCCCCAGGTACCACATTGCACTCATATCAGAAGCACTGAGGCATTTCCGGGTTAAAAGGAGTAGCTGGTGACATCACTGTTGCCTGTGGTGGGGGATACCCAGTTGAGGACTCCTTTCATGGCCCTGACAAAAGCTGGAGCAAAGGACAGGATCTCGCTCCATCCTATGGCAGCACTCGGGTTTTGAACACAGGCCTACTAACCTCCATCCCAGCATCCTAACCACCGTGCTCATCTCCAGATATAAAATTTGGTTACACCATTGTGATTCACGGTTGGTAATAAGGTTGGCTCCATTCTATAGGATTGGGTAGGAAGATTTTCCTTTCTATTTTCAACTGGGGATGAGGGGAATACGTGTAGGGTACAGTCACACAAAGTGGGCAGTAAACACCAGAAGATTCTGCCTATCATAATTATAGCTAAGTGGAGAAATCTTGCAAGGAAGAATCTGTCAGTGAAGTTTTAAGTATTTACTTAGCTCTATTGCAGACAACCAGCACAAGCAATGAGTATTCAAATATTCAAAATAGCCAAAACTAGTAAATGCTCAGCTCCATTCAGTCACCCTGAAATCTACTCTGAATTAAGGGTTTACCGGATTGTTAAAAAAAAAAAAAAAAAAAGCCAAGACTAAATTGACAATGCCAGGATAGTTAATAAAAGTACATACAGACCAAAAAAAAAAAAAGGCTAAATGACAAAATTGAATCAAAATATATAAAACACTTGCTCAGACTACACATACACAAGAAGAAGAAATTATCATTAGCAACCTGGATAATATAAATTTGAAATAGCAGTATAAAATACAAATATTACATAAATACAGTACACACCTAATAAGACAGACAGACAAAGGTTTTAAGTTATCCGCCCAGGTTTGTAACAGTGATTACTAAATAATGGCAAAGACCAAAGAGAGCTAGCGAGATTTTCAGCACTTCAGTGCTTCGACATCACTTCTTTCTACCACCTATTCCTTCACAAAGCAGTTTGAAGCTGCTTCTGGAGACCTCAAAGCCCTTAAAAGGTTGTACAAAATGTATCATGAGCAGTCAGTGCTTTCTCCAGCTGGCTATTAAGTTAATATCTTTAATAATGTCTTTCAATCCATATCTACTCTCAGTGGATGTTAGTGTGGAAGTCACAACTCA
>JANHFJ010003590.1:14946-26691 GCA_032468195.1 Cerberus rynchops
ATTTCACTGCATATTGTACCATGTATGATTGTGCATGTGACAAATAAAATTTGAATTTGAATTTGAATTTGAATTAATCTTCAGCCAGCTTCAGGAACATTATGAATTACAAAGTTGAGGAATCACTACTATGAATTTTTATTCATATTCCTCATTCATTTATAAAAAGTAATATTGTTAAACAGAATACAGTAACTACTGTTCATTCTAAAATGGATTTTTGGATTTCAGAGAAAAATAAAAAGTGTTTGTACCCTTTTTATTGTGAGTCTTTTTATTGCTGCATTCCCCAATCACGCAGAAGATTTCCTTTACTCATCTCAAAATGCTTTGACAAGCCTAATGAATTTCTAACTGTCAAATTATAAGTAGAATTACAGCAAATGTGACCAAAAACAAAAGTGACAAGGTGTTATTTATCCTGTTTTCTTCAAGGGCTTTGAGAAGTTTTTTCCTTCCATTCAGGCGTGTATGATTCTTGGAGACTGCCTGGAAATGTCCCTACAGTTTAATTGGCAAGGTTTTTCAGAAGTGGTTTGCCATTGTTTGATTGCTAGGGCTGAGAGAAAGTGACTGGCCTAAAATCACCCAGCTGGCTTTATGCCTAAGGCAGAAGTAGAACTGCCATTCTCCCAATTTCTAGACCAGTGATGGCGAACCTATGGCACGTGTGCCAGAGGTGGCATGCAGAGCCCTCTCTGTGGGCACGTGCGCCGTCATCCCAGCTCAGCTCCACTATGTTTCTCCATGGCGTTTCTCACTGTCATTTGCAGGTAAACAGAAGCTCACCAAAGGAAAAGATCTCACCTCTTGCAGAGCTGCTGGTGTTGTGATGCCTTGGCCAGCCGGTGTTTGGGTTTCCGGCATGTGCCAGTCAGCTGTTGTTCGTGCATGCCTTGCTGTTTGGGCACTCACTTTTGCCATCACTGGCCTACTCCAATACTGGAAATCTGGGGTGTGCTGTGGGAACATACTCTTCTTTTTGAACACAGGCTCAATCCAGGAAATAGGTTCCATACTGTGGAGCAAAATTCACATAAAGCTACAGATGGTCCTCACGTTACAACAGTTCGTTTAGCGACCGTTCAAAGTTACACTGGCACTGAAGAATGCTGACCATTTTTCACAGTTACAACCTTTGCAGCATCCCCATGATCATGTAATCAAAATTCAGAGGCTTGAAAACCGGTTCATATTTATGACCGTTGCTGTGTCCCAAGGTCATGTGATTGCCACCTTCTGCAAATAAACTCAATGGGAAAGCCAGATTCACTTAACAACTGGGTTAGTAACTTATCAGCTGTGGTGATTCACTCAACAATTATGGCCAGAAAGGTTGTAAAATGGGACAAAACTCAGTTAAGAAATGTCTCACTTAACGACAAAAATTTTGGGTTCAATTGTGGTCGTAAGTCAAGGACTACCGGTATAGAATCAATAAGAAAAGTATTAATCTGTATGTGAGACCACGTGCCATAGTTTTATTGAAAATAGCTTTGATGCAGCTTCTGTTTTCTCCTTCCTCTATGATATACTGTAGCCTTTCTCTGTGGAATCAAGAAGTTTCAGCGTCATCTACCTGCATCATAAATTCTCTTTAATCTTCTTTTCAATTAAGCAAAAAGCCACAAAAATAGATGGCATTGTCATCTGTTGTTCTGGTAACTGGCTGGTATAGGAGAAATATTTTGGTGCACCTTCACACTAAGAGAAGCATCAATGAATATAATAGTGCCCAGGCCCTATTAGTTATTTATATCATCATACAGCATTCAAAGTCTGGTATCACAAATCATAATATTTATTATAACTTGTGGTTCCTTCAATGCCAACGGTATACACGGTGCTTTAAAATTAACATCATAATAGGAACTAGGATTTTCCCTTCGGAAGCCGGTAATTTACATTTGAATATTCAGAAAAAACAAAGTTGTGAATAATCCATAGAAACACAAATAGTTTCAAGTCAGAGTGTAGTTGATTTTGATTTGACCCGCAATTTGCTGTGGTCTCTCATAAAAAATTATGCACCACTTTTATTCTTTGCTTGGTCGGGTTGATCTTCCAAGACAGAAATCAACTTAGCAAGCACTGACTTCACAAGCCACAATGACACTGATTAGAACACAGCCTGGCACAGAAAACAGCAGATTAAAACCCCCGAAATATTTTAACTGCAACGTAAGTCCACTTTGTGTCCTTCATTATCTGCTGCTCTCTCTTGTTCTCACAGATCGCATTTTATAAAGTTCTTGTGACATGTGCTGTATTTTCTGGTTCCGATGAGGTCACTATTGTTCTACTGCAGTCTGTAAAGTTGAAACAGCTCTTAGAAAGTGTTATTAGGTGTGAAGCATTTCCCCCCCCCCTCTGGCTTTGATTCATGTTCCCAAGCTTCTCACATTGCTTCGTTTCTTTGGGGTGCGTTGTGGTAAGCCGTAGTACCAACCGACAGAACTGGATCAGTAATTAATGACTAAGAATTGCTCGATGTGTTTGGGTGTAACAATAAAAAAAAGTAGGGTTGTTAAAAAACAACAGATTTAAGCACCATCTGGACTTTCTGGTCACAGTGGCACCAATTCCAAAGAAAGGCTTAACAGTGCATGATCTGAAAATCCCATCTGTTTTATCTAAAAATGAATCAATCAGACACTTTAGCCATTTTATATAACAGCCGAGGGGAAAAGTCCATCTCCTCATTGACAAGTTTCCATAAATCCAGTCTGAATTTTCACAAACCATTTTTTTACATTTTTATTTCTTTCATTTCATTTTCTTTAGATTTGTTTTAACATGATCGTCGTAATTATTTTAACGCTTGGATAGAAACTAGATGTTATTAAATATCATAAATTGCTGCTTTTTCATTTATACTAGTCTCCTTCATTCTGGAAAATGTATATTACTGTTTTGCAAAGCATTGTATTTGTTGCCAGTAAACTCCTCTATAACTGTCTGGTTTGGTTCTGCAACCCAGCAAGACAGACATGGACTACAGAGGATAATTAGAACTGCAGAAAAAAAAATTACTACCAACCTGCCTTCCATTGAGGACCTGTAAAGTGCACAAATCAAAAAGAGGGCTGTGAAAATATCCACAAACCTCTCATACCTGGACATAAATTGTTTCAATTTCTACCCTGAAAATGACGCTATAGGGCACTGCACACCAGAACAATTAGACACAAGGATAGTTTTTTCCCAAATGCCATCACTCTGCTAAACAACTAATTCCCACAACACTGTCAAACTATTTACTAAGACTGTATTACTATTATTCTTCTCATCCTTACTATTACTTATCTCTTCCCATTTATGACTATAACCTTGTTTCTTGTGTCTTTACAATTTATATTGTTTTAGGTGTCTCCTAGTATGATTTGATTGCTTATTTAGTATCCTATGACTATCACTAAGTGTTGTATCTTATGATCATGATGAATATATATGAATGTAACCTGAGAGCATTTGCACCAAAGACAAGTTCCTTCTGTGTCCAGTCACATTTGGCTAATAAAGAATTCTATTCTATTCCTATTCCTTTCTGTTTTCTATTCTATTCCGCTCCATTCTGTTTTGTTCCAGTTCCCATCACCTCACACTTGTCTTAATTACATTAGTTTCCATAGCACATGCTGGTAGGGATTATGGGAGGTGAACTCCAATTGTACAATTGACAGAGAGCATCAAGTTGGAGAAATGTGTGAATATAGCTGATTATGTTCCTCGGCTATAATCTAGAATTCCATATGCATACAATATAGGTGATCTTGGCATTGCTATTGAAAATGCTGAAAAAGCATTGATGGTCTTGGCAACTAAAAACAGGAACATCTTTAGCCTTCTATTAATCAGTTGCATGCCTGAATAAGGTAACCACTTATTTTCTGCCTCTGTCTGCATATACAATATGAACACTTCGAATAACATGGCATGTCAGTCACTGCTTTGATTAGCTTGGTGAAAAAATGGAGGGAATCTTTGTGAAGATAGTACGGATTTCCATGAGCATCAACAGTTAAAAATGTATCAGTTCTCTTTAGCTTTTTAAGCACAATTATTCAGAAATTTATCACAGCTTGAGGAATATTCAGAATCGTATTATTTTCCCAAATCATCTTTTTAGGGACTTTTCCGTTTTGGCAATGAAGGCTGCAAGTTCAAATGCACATAAAGGAATAAATGACAAGTTTCATGTGGCTATGTCTACATTTTTTTGATCTTATATAAACATTTAGACAGTTATTTTATGCAAAGAACTATGGTGACATGAAATCCATTGCAGATGGCTGAGAATTCAATCAGAAATCCTGCACAAAGATAAAAGATTTTGCCAATGAGAAATGAATTTGCTAAACTACACCTTTCAATGAATTTGGACAAAACTGAAAAATGTTGTTGATATCAGATCCTTAGGCTGATTACTGAAATGTTCGATTTTTCAGCATGTCAATTCATCACTGTCTACCTGGTTATATTTAACACTTTCTCCTGTTTCCAGTGCATCTGCTGAGATAGGCAATCTCTGTCACATGATATCTGCTTCACAAAAAGGTCAATAGACCAGACTTTTTGCTCTGAAGCTGATTTTGATTTTTTCCAGGCATGATACTGCTATGGAGTCTCTATGTCTTATGGCATCTAAAATATTAATGAGAAATATTTCATTTTTCAAATGGCCAAGTGTTTTTTTTTTCTGGTGCAATGGAATTAACTAGACAGAGAGTGTAAAATATTTCTTTATAAACATAACTGTGGGTTATTAGAAGCTGCCTCATAGTGAATAGAACTGTTGCTCTTCTGATATATTATTGACAGCACTGACTGGCAGCGGTTCCTTCAGGTTTCATATAAGTGGTTCTTTTCTTACCTGGATATGATGGGAATTAAATTTGAGATCTAAAGCATGCAACACATATATTTTAACACTGGAAATAATTCCAGTTGATTTGTACATTTGCAAAACATATATCCTCCATACACAAGGAAGAAGTGAGGATGCCAAAAGATAAGTCCACTTTCTCTGTCATCATGCTCATTAAGTAGGGAGTAAATATAGACGCTCCCATGGATTTATAATATTTATTTTGATTTGCAAGTATTGAAAGTATGCTGTAATGAATGCAGACTCTAACTTAGTGTAACTGTATCCTAACTACATCTCTAAGATGCTTTGAGGACAAGTAGTACTTGACTTTCAGAAAATTGATTTAGTGACTGTTCAAAGGCATTGAAAAAAGTGACATGACTGTTTTTCATACTTATGACCATTGCAACATCCCCATGGTCACATGATCAAAATTCAGACTCTTAGCTACTGGTTCAGATTTATGATGGTTGTGTTATGCCAGGGTCATGTGATTACCTGCTGCAACCTTCTGACAAGCAAAGTCATTGGGGAAGCCAGATTCACTTAATAATTCTGTAACTAACTTAACAAATTAAGATATTCACTTAACAACTATGGCAGGAAAGGTTGTAAAATAAGGCAAAAATATTAAATATTAAAAAATTTCTCATCTAGCAACAGAAATTTTGAGCTCTATTGTGGCTGTAATTCAAGGATTATCTGTATTACAATTTCCCTTTGAAAATGGAACTTTTGCAGGCATGGGCAAACAATTTGTTTCTGACATTCAAAGATAACCAAGATAAAAAAGGCACATTCTACAAGTCTGTTACACTAGGTTTCCTTTCTGTCTGATATATTTTGCAGTGGTTATATTGTTCTGCATCAGGGATGGAAATGTATGCTTTCCAGTTATTGCTGAACTGGAAATCCCAATAATCTGCACCATTGGCTATGCTAGTGCATGAAGCAGAGATCTTATCTTGTTTATACTATGTATGAGAAAGGTTTTGGGTTTAAATGTAGTATCTTTATTGTTTATAATTATTTTCTCCATTTTTTCTGATGATGCCACTGATATTCAAAATTGTCTAATAGAATAATATACACATAAGCAGATAAATCTATGCATAAAGCAAATAAAAAAGCCAAACCACACATGAGGTCATTGTGTTTTGGGGGAGATTTTTTTTTTCAATTAACCATGGAAATCAAAGCTCCCAATAGTCTTGATCTACAATATGCTCTGGATCTGTACTAGAATCTGTGGTTGCCTGCTGAGGAATCTCCACTACAATAAATACAAACTGTATTCAAATTATAGCTACGATTTATTGTTTATTCTAGTCTTAGGTGACGTTTCAAAAGGGTGTTCGAAAAGAGAAGCAAAATAGCTTCAAATCATTTTGCTTCTGAAAACTCCTCCACAACTTTGATCAGCCCTTGCAGAAGCTGAAAGAGACTTCTGTTCATGTTCAGAACCCTCTTTGGACTATTACGGAAGCTGACTGAGGTTGAGGTTTTGAGGCCAAGCAAACTGTGTTGCTCAGACAAATCATATCAAATCTTGAAGCCTTGTTTATATTTCCATTTTATATATTCCTCATCCTTATTAGTTTCTCTGGACCAGATTAGTAATATTTATGATCTCTGTTGTAGATCACTAAGCAGAGTTAGTCACCATTAAGCAGGTAAATTTCATTCACAGGATATTCTGGAATATGCCATTTAATGATACTTTACCATATATTCCAAGTTCCTCACCAGAAAAGGGACTAATACTTAGGAGTAAAAGACAGAATATCCAGAATGTGATTTGATCAGTAGCATGAAGTGCTTTCTTTCTGAAAGGTCTAAGTGACAAGCTGTCTTTCTCCTCTGGAAACTCTTGAGATGTTTACAGGTGGTCTGCCAAATCATGGCAGATCCATTTAAAGCTTTGGGTCAATCTGAGCACTCCTTATAAATCACATTGTTTGGTGATGCTAATGTTTTTGAAATGAAAAAAAAGAGAATCAGAAAATTAAGTATTAGGCTCTTGACACTGCCTGTCAATATGTCTTAGGTGAGATTCTAATAAATAATCCAAAGCAGTCAGCTGTAGATTTTTTTTAGCATTCTTTTCTGAGAAACCTGAGAAAAACAGTGATTTTCTGCTTGGTTTTTTTAGACCCAGTGATTAAACTGCACCACATTGCTGGGTTGTACCAATTAAAAATAACAACTGTCTATTTGGCAGTTCTTTAATGGGAACGAAATTCACTTGAAAGTGTATATCATGCCAATACATATATCATATGGTACACAATTAAGATCATTTTAAAAGGACAGTACTTGTATAAGTTCATATTCCCTTGCTGCAGCTCAGTGATGAACATCAATTTTGTTAATTAAGAATTTTTAGGCTCTGCAAATTTATAGCACAATTATGTTTTACTTTGCCCACAGAAAGGCCTTTACCCTGCCATTACTATTAACCAAATGTCCCTTTATATTATTTGCTGACTGTTTCAAAGGCCAATGAGTTTTTTTTTTTTTTTTTTTGCAAAGAGCAACCATTTCTTCTTTGCCTAAGGTATTTGTCAGCAAAACATTACATTGAGGACTTCTGACTTAATTTTTTTTTAAAGAAAAGCCAATTCATCAGGTAGAAATAGAATGTTGTTCACTGTCTCAAGCCCTGCCAGAGACAAATGGCTGTAAAAATTTAAAATCAATCATTAACAGATTAGCTCTTAGTCCAAAGTAAATAGCAATCAGCTTATTAGGCATCAGGCAGTGGGAGATAAAGGGGAAGAATTATTGAAAATGAGGATGTTTTCTGTGGCTATGCTGATGGAGCAGAACAAAAAAAGGATGTATTTTGTTGCCCTAATTATGAATGGAGAACATGTGGGCTAGATGAGTCAAATCTTTGCTTGAACAGAAGGCAATACAAGATCTCTTTCAGCATCACCTTTTTTTTATCTATTTTGATGATTTCTGATATTTTCTCCAGGTTTGTCCTTTATTGTGGGGCTCAGTTCTGGATTTTCCAGCTACCCCAAATTCCCAGAAAGACGGCTGGAATAATTTTTGTTCCAATGCAGAATGTGAGATTGAAGCTGATTGGCTCCACATTTATTAATTGACTGGAAGTGGAAATTAATAGAATGTTTCCAGGATGAAATTGGGGAGTCTAATTGATCACATCTGCATCACACTATTTTGAAGAAAGATAACCCATTAAAATTCCTATTCGTTTTCCATTGGGATACCTTTCTTATAAAGGAGAATGTTTGTTGCTCAGGGCTGCAATGAGGCGTTATTGGTGCTCATTGAACATGGTTATTTTCTTGTAGATGTTTCATTATCTAAACTTGATAACATTATCATTGCTAGTAGGGAGTGGGGTTTGCTGTCAATTTATATGATTGCCTGTCAGTGTTGGTGGAGTGATCTTGATACATTATTTTTTGTTGTTGTTTTTGGTTGGGCTGTTTACTGTTGGCTTGTTTGGCAATTTGATTGGATTATTGTTTACATCTTGATTGTTGATCAGATGTTAAATTTGGGAATTAATCTATGTTCATTTGGCTATTGATTGCTGGTAGGAAGGTATTTCCCCCTCTCCCCTTTTGCTTTTTTAGTAGTGTCTTTTGTATGGTATATAGATGTTGTTTATGTCCATGTTGGCTAATTCTGGACCTATGGAAGTAAAAAGGACTGTGATATCAAATGAAACCATGATTTTATCCTAATCCATTATCATGTCTTTGATTCTTTGAAGGCAGTGTCATGGGGGGGTTGATGGAGTATTTGCATCTCCTTTTAAGGTGCACAAATTTTACTTTTAATTCTTTTGTGATGTTGTAGCTATGGATCCCTGGTAATAATATAATTGGACAGAACGATAACAATCTTGTGTATTTTGGGGCATTCATAAAAGATTGGGAGAATCCCATTAACGCTAATCCAATATAGAAACTAGGCAACTGGATCAAGAGAACTCTCAATGCCTCACCAAGAAAGGCCAATGGTCTCCAAAGAGGAACAGCGGTGGATGAGAAGCAGTGGATCCATTGTCCTATGTTACCCTTCCTAGATATTCTTATCAGCACATATTATAATGGCTAACTAGATGTACAGAACACAGATGTACAGAAAAACCATCCAAACCAAAGCAGATAGTACCAAAATAATAACCCAATCTCCCATTTGAAAAACTGTGTAAAAAGACTATTTAGACAAGTACAAATATACTGCAACAGCTCTGAACTGCATAAAAAAAGAAACAGTTCATCTATAAAGTATCTTCTAACAAAATAGATATCCACACAACTTCATCAAAAAGTGCCTGACCACTCAACCCAATATAGCACAACCAAACCAAGCTGTAAAAAGAATAACAATACATCAAAAGCATCCCAGAAATCAGCAACAGACTATTACAACCACTTGGCATCAGCATAGCACACAAAACAATTAAGGCCCTCTTAAATGTCCTAAGTAAACCAAAATATCCAGAAACCCTGGAAGAAAAAAAAAAGGAATCATCTACAACATAGAGTGTAAACAGCCACTATGTAGGACAAACAGGCAGAAGGCTAATAACGCATCCATGAACACCAACTAGCAGTCAGAATACATAATGAAAACACTTTTATTTCACAACATATGGACAGAATTAACCATAGTTTCAACAGGGAAACTGTGACCATCCTAGACTAAGCCAAGTCCAAAAATGCTAGAGACTGCCTGGAAGCCTTTCACTCTGACAAATTGGCCATTAACAGACACATGGACATAAGCAGCTATATACTGTGCAAAAGAAATAATCGACAAAACAAAAAAGGAGGGGGAAAAACAAAATATCTCCCCACCAATAATCAACAGCCAGGTGAGCATAGATTAATACCAAGATTAACATCAGACAATCAAGAAGTGAACAGTAATTGCCAAACAAACCAAAAGTAAATAGCCCAACACCCTCCCCCCCCACACCCAAAAATACTCCACAAACCCACCAAAACTACTCCCAGCAACACTGACAGGGCAAGCTATCAAAATATAAATTGTAAGTAAACCTCAAACCTCAATAGCAAAATGATGTTGTTGATGATGTTACCTAGTTTGGATAATGAAACTTTTGCAAGAAAACAGCAAAGCTCACAGTGCACCAAGGGTCTTAAACCTTTCTCAACCTATTTATACCATATTGCAGCAACCTTTATTTGTATAATACCGCAACAACCATCCTAAACTGGTTAAAGAAGATAGTTTTAGGAAATATACACTTTTGCTCAAGTTTTTCTTTTTCTTTAATTTGTAAAAGTTAGCAAATCATACTTTCTCTGCTTGAAGGTGTACAATATTCAAACTGTATGTACATTTCTGGTTTTTTTAGTTTTTGTTTCTCTTCCATAGCTGCCTCATAAATATAATTTCTCCTCATTCTCCTTTCTTTTTTATCTTTATGTCACAGATCTATATCACTTTTCTTCCAAGAATTCAAAGCATTTTTCAGGGCTAAGATCTAAGACTGAACCCAAGGTGAGTAATCCACGGATCCTAGGCTGTATATAATATACAACATCCTGATAATTGAATATTGAAATTCAATGACAAAATGGCTGAATTTTTGTAGAATACTTTTCTCCAAATTAAGGAAAGGAAGCAATAGCAGTAATAACTCCTTTGTACTTTTAAATTCCACAACTCTGCTCCACAACTTTTTTTTCTTATTCTGAGAAAATATCTACAGATCCCTTGTATTCTGTACATAAATTGTTTCAATTCCTCTCCTTAGGACATCACTATAGGGCAGTGATGGCAAATCTTTCAGAGACCAAGTGCCCAAACTGCATGTATCTTCTGTGCATGGTGGAGACCCGAAGACCAGCTGGTTAGTGGGAGGCGGTGCACCACAACACTGGCAACTCTACAGGAGGTGAAATCTTTTTCTTTAGTGAGCTTCTGTTTCGTCTTTTGCAGGGAACTTCTGTTTCTCTGCGAATGACGGTGAGAAATGTGAAAGAGAAATGCAGGGGAGCTGAGCTGGGGGTGATGGCTCTTGTGCCCACAGAGAGGGCTCTGAGTGCCACCTCTGGCATATGTGCCAAATCACATCAGATGCCTGTACTATTAGCACAGTACAACCCCCCCCCAATGCTGTGCGCTCTCTCCACTTCTTTTCTCTCTATATACCAAAGATTGCACCTCAAAAGGTCCAACTGTTAAAGTACTGAAGTTTGCAGATGATACAATAGTGATTGGTCTCATTCAAGACAATCATGAATCTGCATACAGACGGGAGGTTGAACAACTAGCCTCATGGCGCGACTGGAACAATCTGGAACTGAACACACTCAAAACTGTAGAAATAGTGGTAAACTTTAGGAGAAACCCTCCCATACTACCCTTCTTACAATACTAAACAACACTGTATCATCAGTAGAGACCTTCAAATTTCTAGGTTCTATCATATCACAAGAGCTAAAATGGACAACTAACATCAAAAATGTCATCAATAAAACATAACAAAGAATGTTCTTTCTGTGCTAACTCAGAAAGCTCAAACAGCCCAAGGAGCTGCTGATACAGTTCTATGGAGGAATTTGAGTCGGTCATCTGCATCTCTATAACTGTGGTTTGGTTCTGCAATCCAACAAGACAGATACAGACTACAGAGAATAATCAGAACTGCGGAAAAAATATTACTAACAATCTGCCTTCCATTGAAGATCTTCTATATACTGCATGTCAAAAAGAGGGCTGGGAAAATATGTACTCACATCCTGGACATAAACTGTTTCAACTCCTACCCTCAAAACAACGCTATAGGGCACTGCACACCAGAACAACTAGACACAAGAACAGCTTTTTCCCAAATGCCATCACTCTGCTAAACAAAT
>JANHFJ010003590.1:95011-110158 GCA_032468195.1 Cerberus rynchops
GCTGGGGGTGGGTATAAACCACCAAGGGCATAAGCTGGGGGCCAAGGGTGGGTTCTGTGCAGCAGGTAAAAAGCCCCACCACTGCCAGCCGGGGGCTGAAAGCCACTATGTAGCGGGCAAGTGGGGTGAGCAGCCACCGCCCTTGTCACTAAAGGGGCACCCACCCGGCCTCATCATAGTTTCTCATCCACAACTTCACAGTCTCTAACCCCCGGCTTCACCCCTGGCCTCCAATACTGTTGCCACCATTGCCACCGTTGCAGACCCTGAGGCCCGGTCTTGCCTGTGCCCGCCTGGGAAAAACCGGCCTGAGCGTAGTTGGAAAAGGCCAGCTGTAGACTAAGGCTAGATGGGTGGGGACGCACTCCCTGTTCCAAGCCGCCAACCACCACACCAGTTGCCACCATCCGCGTCGTCAATGAAGGCCACCGCTGCTGCCTTCGCCACCACCACCATGCACTCCTAGGCCCGGTTCGGCCTACAGCCGCCCAGGAAAAACTGACCTGGGCGGGGTAGAAAGAGGCCAGCCACAGCGCTCCTCGTCCTGGGCCGCCAACCAAACTGCCGGCTGCCTCCCGGACTGTCTCCGCCACCTCCGTTGTTGCCATCCCCTCTGCGGTCCACCCAACCCCCACAGCTGTTCCAGGGGTTCGGCATTCGGACTGCACTCTTCGTCCTGGGGCACTGGCTGAACCGCCAGCTGCTTCCCGGGCCATCGTAGTCACCGCTGATGTTGCCATCTCCGCGATCCACCTGGTTCCCGCAACTGCTCCAGGGCTCCGGCGCTCAGATGGCAAGGCAGAAACCCCCAAATGTGAGGTCTACTCCAGGTGAAGGCAGCAAAAATGACAAAGCCTTTTCCTGTTCCTGCTCACTCTGGGAAAGGGCAGCCTTAGGGAGCCACAGAATTACTTCTGTGTAGCAACAGCAAGCATATACATAACTTCCAGCCCCATTTTTTTTGCTGTCACCAGAGATTCCTTCAATTTCAAGGCCCAAATTCAGCAGCAGAACAATGAAATGTTATTTCTTAGCAGTTTTCAGGCAAAATGACTAAACAATAAAAAGTGAAACCTCTTCACCCAGTGCTGTTATGCTGCTTATACTGCACTGTAAAAACAGATGCAGCATACTAAGAAATAAGCACTTTAATTGTAATATTTCTTCCAGGGTAAGTTCTAGGAAATCATTGTTATTACATTTTTCTTTAAGATAGTACCCAAGTTTGTTTTTTTAATATAATCAGTTCCATGTTTGTATAATGTTACTGCCAATTTTTGCTTTGAAGAATCATAGTTTATTAATGGTCATGAGGGAAGAGAAAGTATTAGTGAAAATGTTGGTGAAAGCAAAATGAGAAATGAAAATGGGAAAGGGGGAAATGAAAATGAGAGGTTGCTGGTGGTAGATTATTTGCAGTACAGTTATCAGTAATGAAGGTTCTGAAAGACTAACTAGAAAGAGAAGACGTAAAAGAACAGTTGGCTGTGAAGATTTGAAGACAAATTTCTAGGATCCAGTTTTGCACTTGATGCTGGACTGGGAAGAGCGAGACCTACATTTTGGAAAGTGATCTCAGTGTCTGGTGCTGCACTGACAGATTCAACCACTGGACCAGGAAAGGGTGCCATTCCTGCTTTTAACAACAGAGCAACAGTGGAAAGAACAGTGACTTATGCAGAGCAAAGAGATTGGAAATGAAATCCAGATTCCTGAGTGATGGACTGCAGCTAAGATTTCAGAAAGAGACTGCCAAACATCTAGATTACTTAGATCTGATGCACATTTGTGACCAACAGAAATAAAGTGGGAGGAGTATTGCTAGAGAAGCTGCTGTTGTCAGTTCTCCCCTATGATGTCCAACATCTATATGAAACCGTTAGGAGAAGTCATTGGCAGTTTGGAGTGAAATATCATCAGAATGCTGATGACACATAGTTGTACCTCAACACCCCAAATAGTACTAAAGATAGTATGGAGCATTTGAACCATGTCCAGAAGCTGTCAAGGACTGTAAGAAGCAAAACAATATCAGATTAAGTCTTACCAATATGGAATTAGTTCTTATCAGTCAATATCAGGACAATTCAACTGAACACATTTATGTTTAACTGACTATCATATAATATGTATTAAAAATAAAAATTTGAAAAGCCTGTAAAAGGGAGAAAAGACAATCAATGAATTCAGTATTAAATTGCAAATTAATATTGACATTTGCATTTTGAATGAGGAGGAAAGCAGAGTCACCCACTGTTAGAAGAATGCCTCTGATGTGAAGTAATTTTCCAGATATTGCCAAGTCTATCACTGTGCTATAATGTCTTGTGTGAAGATATATCTTTACTTCTAGCTTCAGCAATGATATAAATTCAACACCAATGCTCAAATTATTAAACTACTTCAGATTCTCTTCCTGACTAAGGTAGATGCTGTCTATTTAAAACCTTAGTTTTTAACTGTGTTCCAAGTCTTACTCTCAACTGGAAATATAACTTCTGAATTTTTCTTAGGAATTAGAATAGAAAATAAGTGTCTCTCAAAATATTACAGAAATTATCTTACAAGATGAAAAATTTCTTGACAGGAAAGAGAGTTAATGGAACTTAGCACACAAATGTTTTAGTCGAAAACCCGGTCCAAATCGGTTGAAGAATACGGCAAACACAGGGTCCGTTTGGATGACCGTGAAGGGTCCCTTTATTTTCAAGCTGTGAGTAAAACTAGCATTGGAAATCGCAGCGGTCATAACTGGAGGAGAAAGAGTCAGCCGCGGCATTTATAATTTGCCGCGGTGTCACTTTCTGCGCTTCCCATTGGCTGGTGAGCCAGCCAATGGGAATTGCCCATTTGACAGCCAATCAGCTGTCAGTTCAATCGTTCACGCAGGCGGACCGGAGTGGAAGCTCTGTTCGCGCCTACGCAGAACATTGCAGAAATCAAGTCCAGGCCTCCTGGATTGGAGTGTGGAGAAGACACAGGCATCTCAGCCTGAAGTAGTTTTCCACATGCCACTGGGCCGTGTACAGTAGCTGGTGCAAGACTCCTGGGTGTGATGGGATAGGGAAAAGGCGTGGGCATCAGCAGGGCTGCAGCAGCTTTGCACAGACTTTGCACAGACACAACAGGATTGTGGCAGTTGCAGCACTCTGAGGCCATAGTAAATGCTATCGGATTGCCTGAATTGCAATCACATCAATATGGAGGCACTGCAGCAGCTGTAACTTTGTATATAGATTGTAAGTCCGGTTGTTCAGCACATTGTAATTTCAAACAAACAGTCATTAAGCGAGAATTACCTTGTTGGAAGAAAAATCCATCTGGTTCAGTTCCAAACCGACAGAAAGGCACTGGAAATAAAATGGAGGCTGGAGGCTGATTGGAAAGAAAGGTTCCATTTATTGATGAAGCAAAACCACCAACCACATGTGATTTTGGGACAGCTGACAAAATGGAGTTTAGAGGGGGTGGGATTTTATACCTTCTGGATTCCTATGGGGTCATAGCTGGCTCTATAGGCAAAAGAGGAAATGTAAGTCCTAGGTGTCTGAGCTAATTTTGTCAACCTTTTGTTTGTTACTTATCTGGATTTCTGTCTTGACCCAGTCTTTCTGAATGGATTGCCAAATCTGCATTTCTAAAAGCTGGCCTCCTCAGTTTCTGCTTGGGACAGGGGAACTGAGGCTGGTTTCTGCCGCCCTTAAGATTTTTTTATTTGTCCTTTAGGGAAAAATATTCTATCCTGCCTTTTTAATATTTCCCAAAATATTTCATTGTTCTGGGGGTAGGGGTGGGGCCTTCCCACAACCTGTAGAATGTCTTCGGCTTTCCTGATATAAAAACTCACTTTGGTTCTTCTTAGCCTTGCTTATTTTCAGGGCCACTTGTTTTGTACTGGGCTCTCCTACCTCTCACAGCAAAGTAAATGATGCATGATGCAACAAGGGGTTTGTTTTTCAATCATCTTTTCATAGGAGCTGATACTGATTTGGAGAAGGAAGAGGGAATGGCTTTTAGGGACAGGACGAAGCACTACTACCAATGGTCAGGTAATAGGGACCTGAGTTCAGGGCAAGAATGTAACATGTGCAAAGTCTCAGACCAGCTCCTTCCCAGTTCAAACAATGATAAAGGGACTTGCAAGATTATGTTACTATAGTTCTATGATTAAAGCAGTATTGATCTACAAAGCATTGGTTTTCTAGTCTGATTCATCTTGAAGGGCTAATAGGATGTGGCTGGCCCAAAGATACCCAGCCAGTTTTCATGCCTAAGGAAGGACTGGAACTCAGATCTTTCAACTCCCAATCTGGGACCATTGCCACCCCAGCTCTTAAACAGAAACTTGTCCACAAAATTCCTCACTTCCTTGCTGACAACTTTCTCCTTTGCTAAGAGAGGGAAGGCATAAGAGGATCATCTATTCTTGACATGATGCTAATGGAGCAGGGGAATAATGTTTCAGTTGAACAATGACAAAATACTTGCTAAAAGAAACTATGGCCACTCTATTCATTTTTCTGGCAAAAGAGGATGACCGCAGCATGATGAAGAGTCCTCCCTCTTCCTCCCTCATTTCTGCCAAGAGGGAGAAAAAAACAGTGAGTCACTATCTTCAAAATGACAAGTCATACTTAAAGTCAGCAAGTGATTTATGGTGAGATCGCTTTTAGTCTCTCTTTGACAAGTACTTGTCAAGGAACAGAGAAGAATCACAGGGCCATTCGTGTCATTTCATTTGCCAGTTAAAAAGGAGGAGGCTTGGAGGAACTCAAAGTAAGATACAAGTGGACCAAAAGTCGGGGAGAATAAAGTAGCATATTTTCTTTGACTATTATTCTGCCATTTATTGTAAATGATTACAATACTGTATATAAAAAGACAACCATCATGTAAACTAGAGGGAGGAACCAAAGGAGTGTATGCATTGTGTTTATGTGTATAAATATACACATACACATACATACATACATACATACATACATACATACATACATACATACATACATACACACATACATATATTCATTTCAAGTGAAATGAAAGATGTTCAGCTGGAAAACTGAAGTCAGTCAAAGTTGACAGATCTGGATATGATGGGCTAACTCTTAGAAGCAACTTGCTTCAAAAGTTGAGGTACATAAATTAAAAAAAACAAAAACAGTGAGTTGCTCTACATTCTTATGAAAGTCTGTAGGCATGTAAAATAGCATATTTGGTTGTTCTAAAATAGCTTAAAAGAACCAGTTTTTTTAAAATAATAATAATAATCTGGCAATTAATTAGACAGCTCTGCACAGCTAACCAAGAAACGCCATGTTGTAGTTGAAATGCCCTTTTAAACCCTTCTGCAATAATCAAATAATTGGGAAAGATACTTGCAGTCTGTATACATAAATACTTGTGAAATAGACACACTGCTGTTCAGAAATATTTTACTGTTTCTTTAGAGAGATATTAATGTCCAGGTGCTTTTTGCCAGCCACACTGCAGCTATTTTAATGTCTTTGGTTAAATATTTGCTGTTCCCAGAAAACGGTTCCTTTAACGGCCCTTGCTCTCCACAAAGCTAGTTTAAAATGAAGCAGACAGACATCATTAAAATTTGATATTAATATACTGTGTCTGAAAGTCCATATGCTTCTTCTTGACAAACCGGAAGGCAATGAACTCTCTCAAAGTGGATTCTTCATTTTGGAACCAGCCTTCATTCCAAAAGTGGAAGTTTGATTGGAAGTACATTTGCATACATACATACATAGATACAGACATACATAACACACACACACACACACACACACACACACACACACACACACACACACACTACATTGCGATTTGTATCCTATTTAAGCAGAGGAATTTTATTCCAAGATACACAATTCTCATGACTAATAAAATTATTAAATCTTTACTTAAGTACTGTATTCTGTTTGTCTATATCGTTTTTTTAACCCACTTTTCCTTAAATTTAATTACATATCAGGGTGTTTTTTTTTCCCCAAAGTCAACAATATGTCCAAATCACTTCATGTTCTGACCCTATTTGGGTGTTCAAGAACTGACCTTTATCAGATTGGCAAAGCCTTGGTTGATCGTTCTGTTAAAAGGTAAATGCTTGCCATCTGCTCTTCTAAGGGCTGAGGGGAAAATATGCTTGTATTACAGGTGATTCTCCACTTACAACCACGATGGGAACCAGAATTTCTGTTGCTAATCATGTCAAAGTGATTTAAAGAGCATTCTTAAATAAAATTAAGTTTAACTTGCCATATTTTTTCAAACTATAACACACATTTTTTTTTCTCCCAAAAGTGGGTGAAAATGTCTGTGCATCTTATAGAGCGAATATTGCTAAAGCCCTGCCCACCCACAGGCCAGTTTTTTTTTCTTCCACATGCCCTGTTTTTGGCCCTGTTTGGAGTCAGAAATGGGCTGGAAAAAGGACCAAAAACAGGGGGAAAAAAAAAAGGCTAGGAACCGGGCACACAAAGGCAAAAAATGTTTTTTTTTTCTTGTTTTCCTCTTCTAAATCTAGGTGCATCTTATAGTCTGAAAAATACGATAGTTAAGTGTGTCACAACCAATATTAGGGTCTTTTTGTCATGGTTGTTAAGTGAATCACTGCAATTATCAAATGAATGATGTGATTGTTAAGCAAATCTGGCTTCCCATGTCAACTTTGCTTGTCAGAAGCCAGGTGGAAATGTTGCAAATGGCAATCAGGAGGCCTCAGACCATTACAATCATCATAAGTACATGCCAGTTGCTAGCCATCAGAATTTTAACCACATGACCATGGGGGTGCTGTTATGGCCATAAGTGTGAGAATTGTTTGTAACTCACTTTTTTCAGTGCCATTGTAACTCCGAATGGTCACTAAATGAATGGTTGTAAGTTGAGGATTACCTACAGCAACCTCAAAGAGGAATGGTCTCCATAATTTAAATGTCTTTATTTTTTACTTTGAAACACATACAGTATAAAAAGCTTGGAGCTACTACAATAGCATAATTCTAGCATCAGAATAAAATCGATTTCATCACCATTATGTATATACTCTCAACTTGCACTTTAAGGCAGAAGCATTAAAATACAAACATATCCTTTAAGTTGGGAGCAGCCTCCTCTGAAACAGTGTTCAAAATTTCCTTGGTGTTTGCGCTTCAAATTTCCACCACCAAGATGTCTGTTTATTTAATAAAAGAAACAACATCAAAGCAACAGCTCATTTTTTTTAACTCTCTGAAAAATTAGGCCTACCATATGTAGGTGGCAAAAAAACCTAGGCCTGTATGAGATGATGATACATACAGAGATGCAGAATGACTCTTTGCTGTCATCTTGTGGATTACACCTGGATGCCTATCAAAGGTAAAATCCCATTTCTTGTCTTTTTCCTTTCAACATATTGACAGAACCTGGAACCATTAGAGTGCTTGCCAATTTGTATATATCTTACATACTTCCCATATTCTAATAGAGTTTAATTAAATACAGTCTTGTGGATTATATAGTTGTCTCCTCTTTTTGTTTTCTTCTTCTCTCTCTTCTCTTCCATTCCTCATGTTACTCAATTCAACGTCAGTCTCAAGTTAGCATGCAATTTTATTATCCAGCTCTAGTAGGGTATTTCCTTCTCTCCCTTTTTCTTGGGGAGGGGGTAGTGAAAATAATCGTGGAAGTTCATATTATCATATTATCAATACTTCTGTTTTTTTTCTTTTCTCTTTTATATCAAGGTTTTTTTATTTATATATACATATTTTGAATACAGTGTGTCATCTGGGCGTTTCATTTTTACAAAAAAGGAAAAAACAAAATAACAGATATATTTATGATAATATTAGTGATGGAAGTGATCGTAACCATATTTATAATTACATAGTTTGTTTATGACCATATTGTATAACAATTATAATGGCATATTTATAAACATTCATATTTTACATATATAACAATATTTTTCTTCATCTAATTTCTACCTCGTAACTCTAGCCATTGATAAAACTTATTCCATGTTAAATAATACTCTGTATCTCCTTTATCTTTTATTTTCAATGTCAATCTGTCCATTGCTACACAATCCAGTATCTTCCAAATTATATTTTCATCAGGTGGGGTGTTCTCATTTTCCCAATATTGTGCAAATACAATGAGGAAAAAAACTATAACAGAAGATATGTCTTCATTTAAGATTTTATTGGAACCATGGGAAGCTAAATGGGCTGAAGATTGTTGGTGACATTACTATACAGTGAAAACCAGGTTTTTACATGTTTTATCTACATGCAAGGTAAATTACATGTTGGTAAAGGTTATGCCCATGTTGTTATGAGATGTTATGTCTGTCATGTCATCATTCTGCAAATTACAAAATTTGTGTTGGTTGCCTCTGTGACTGATAAACATTTTCCAATGAGAACAGTTCAGTGACATCATGACTCATGGGATATCATTCTGATGTCTTCTTTCCCTTTTGGGAAAGAAATGTTTAGCACAGCACTAGTATAGTCCCTTATCCTGTCAATCTACTGGAACCTTCCAATTTTCTCAAGGATGTATTTTCTCCATACCCTAATAAAGTCAATCAGTGCCACTTAATTGTGCTTTACAAGAATACATGTCTTAATTCCTTTCTTTCTAAGCAGTTCCAAGAAAGGCTGGATGAAAAGAGTTCTTATTACCACTAAGACAATAATGGATTAACACAGATGAGCCAAATAGTTATACTTCTTCTTAGAGTTATCCCTAGAGAGGAATGTACCAGGTTGCTATATGGCAGCTGCAGTGATATTGGCGGTGTAACCAAGGCTGACAGACTGCCTGCATGTGGGTGGCTGTCTTCTTTCCAGCTGTGACCCACTGAATTATATCACCTGTCCCACTTGATATATTAGGATATGCCCAAACTCAAGATGCATGTTGCTGCAATAGGGAAATTAATGTCCACCACTGGAGGCAATTAATAATGATTAGGAGCAAAACAGCAGGGTTAAATCTGTGCATTTAACGAAGTGTTCATACAGGATTTTTGTACTATCTTTCAGCGTGGGAGTTCCTTAGGATCCCCAAGATTTGTTGTGTTTATAGGATAGTAGGGGCTTCAGGGTAATCATATTAACTATAGTGCATATTTAGTTCAAATATCATAGATTTTTTTAGTGGGACGGATTTATTTCCTTCTTATCAATAGAAATATGCATACAGTATAGTATTCTACAGATGAAACTGGAGATTCTATCCATGCATTCCATTCACAGATACTGTCATTATTTAAATATACGTTGCTGCATATCTGGAAATTTGAAATTCTCAAATTCCAGTCCTTTACTCAGTCTGACCTATGTTTAGATTTAGCAAGCTAGTTATAAATATATTAAATAAAATAAACATTATTGTAAAAAGAAATGGACAGTTCTGTGGCTTTTGTTTCTGATATGGAGAGACTGCACACTTTTGTGTTTTTAATGCAGCTCTTAAGTAGAGTTATGAATGAGTCTCTGCCAAGTGTATTACTTTTGCATCGATCCATTTACTGTAATAACACTATGGGAATTCTGCCAGTAAGTAGAATTATCTGCTTTCTTTAAATTCGGTGTACCTGTTCATAACATGGTGAAACATAAATAGCTTTTGCAGAATCAGATTCTGAGAACAAATATGTGACTGCTATGTATATATCAAATTATTCATCTGATGTTGAAAGTCCTAATGCCAGAAAGGCTATTTCTGTGAATATTAAAATGAATTATTATATAGAAATCCATCACAAACTATAATGATGCCATATGTTTCAAGGTGTCATTATGCAAATTATATAATTTGCATCATGTGTGCAGTGATATCATGTTGCAAGTGATGTCACCAGCCTCAGAATTAGGGGAGGAATTTGTGATATAATTGAAAGGCAATGTGAAAGCAAGACAGATAATATCAAGGGACAAAGGAAAAAAACCCAGCATAGTAAGGTTAAAGACTTTGTGACAGAATCTTTACAGATTTTAAGCTGTAATGTGTTGGTTTATTTCTGCTTAATCTGATGTGTGAACTCAATCATTATGAACTGTATTTTAATAGCAGGGTTTTTTTTTAAATAATAAACTACAATATTTTAAGTTACTCTAAGAAAACTTTGCTGTGATACAATATTTTAAAAATAAGATCCATAAAAATAAATCTATAAGAGCCTAAAAACCGGCTCTGCCAGTTCGCTTAGAATTTCAATGGGGGAGCATCACAATGGACGTGATTGACAACAGATTCCACCTCCCCCCATCTTGTTTTCACTCTTCCCATCTTTTAATTGGGCTGCAGTATTTGACTTTTCATAGTATTTTATTTATATCTTTAAGCTTTGTACAATTTTTATCTTTTAAAAATTATTTATTTATTGTTATTATTTATTTATTTATTGCTATTATTTATTTATTATGATTATTATGATAATTATCCAGAATAAAATGGGTAGCCAATAAAGTTTACAAATAAATAAATAATGAACCGTCATGTATAATTTTGTTTCGTATGCTAATCAGTGATGTATTCAATAAGCCATAAATAAGCAAACCGTGTCTACTGCAAAGTGTGAACCAGATTGTTACAATTACAAGGAAAGCAAAATTTAGGAACACAGTTTAGCAATCCTAGAACCTCGCAAGAGACAAACTACAAAGTAATATAAGAACACTTGTTTTACATTTGTATAAGTGATAACAACGTGCCAGTCATCTAAGGTTTCTGTTTGTGTGATAAATTTTAAAAGTTAAAAAGGTACAGTTTACTTAACCTGAGCAATTTGTGCGAACAGGAGAGTTAGTCTCATAATACAGTACACTTTAACATAGTTGTAATATTTCTGTTTCCTGACCTGGATGTAATGTTTTTATGCCTTTTTTGACTTCATATATTAACTATGTTTCCTAATTCACTATTATGACTTCAACAAATCTTATTTTCTGTTTTTTATAGTTAAAGAAAAAGCCATATGCTTTGCTTTGGCATACCTTAAAGTTTATAAATATGTAGAACTATTGAAAACTGGCTTTTATGGAGTTTCTTCAGGATAAAAAATGTATTCTTATATTTCAATGAAATGTAGGCAGCTGTTTTAGGGACAAGGCGGCTGTTTTGGGGACAAAGTCAGAGAAACCAGATTGAGATGGTTTGGTCATGTGCAGTGGAGAGATAGTGGTTATATTGGTAGAAGGATGTTGGAGATGGAGCTGCCAGGCAAGAGGTCAAGAGAAGGCCAAAGAGGAGATATATGGATGTGCTAAAAGAAGACATAAAGGTGATTGGGGCAAGAGTGGAGGATGTCAAGGATAGAGTTGCGTGGAGGCAGTTGATTCGCTGTGGCAACTCCTAACGGGAACAGCAGCAGCAGAAGAAGATTATTCTGTTGCTTTGTTGCACTGAGTGCTTCTGTACCGGAGACAAATTCCTTTTGTGACAAATCATACATGGCCAAATAAAATTCAATTTAGTACAGTTCAGTTCAGTTCAATTCAATTTAACACTATCTCTTGTATTAGAATGCTGGCAATTCCTCATTTAACAGTTACATTATATCATCACTGTTTCTGATGGGATTCCATGGTGTTTGAGGGCAGGACTAGGCAGACATCTAATCCAGTCATTCAGATTACCTGTAGAACAGTGAAGTACTACCTCAGCAGCAGCAATTACCACTTTTTGTGTGGATTTCTCCAATTTGAATAAGATTTTAAGATTGTAATAGGAGCTCTTTATTATTTAATCAGATGGTAAATACCTAGTCAATTGATCAGTGGGGTTCAATTCAAACCAATACTAGAAGTGTCTTCCTATCATAAGAGAATGTTTACTTAAATAATGGCCGCTATTCTTTAACATCACAGACTGTTTGCAGGACTGGGAGATTTCTACGTTTCTCACAATTCACTAGTAAATCTAGCAAACTTCACATAACTAGAGTTAAGGCGTCCAGTAACACGTATTTTTCCTGCCATTTTAATTTTGTTTTTTTAATAGTATATTTTAACTATTTTTGTTTCCTTGTAATTATTTTTCAGTTAAAATAAGTGTACAGTATACTTATACCGAGTACAGTATACGTTTTCAATTTTTACTAGATTTTTTAGATTGTTTATAAATTTAAACATAACTTTTTCAAGCAAGATAAAACATGGAGGCAAAAGATGCAACGATTGTTCTTAGTGGAGTTGAACAATCTGGGAAAATGAATGAAAGAAATGACATGGCATCAGTCCAAGCTTTTTCTTCATCAAAGTCTGCTAAACAGCCAAAGATAGAAGACCATCTTATATGAAATGAATCTAAAAGTAAAACTAATTTCCCTCCCACCTCTAACAAATTTGCATCCCTTGAATCATTTGAATGGGACTTTCAAAGAGAACTCAAAAAACAACAGCTGTTAGATCTTTTATTATCTGTCAGACAGTTGCTAAATGAAAATCCAGTCTATGTTTTAACTTCTGGTTTTTTTTTTTCATCCATGCTGAATGAGTGTAAAGATGTAAGCTGGAATACAAATTTTGGAATGGATAAACTATTATTTATAACAAGAAAAAAATCTTTTAAACAGTCTCAAGTGATTTGTGAATTGCAGTTGGGCTGTTAGATGTATTCCTTCAGTTTATACTACAAATACAGTTGAATGCATAGACAAGCATTCTTGAACTGCAGCTAACCAGAATGATTTTAATACTAATATTTTCATATCCTGATGTTATGTACTACATTGAAAGAGGGAATAAATCTATTTTGCAAAATAGATGATGTTCAAGATTTGGTGGTCAGAACAGTTAGTGATCATTCAGCAAATACCCAGCACAATACCTTTGTTTAAAATGAGACCGTGCAAACTTCATTAATCTTCAGATGGGAGACTGCTGGGACCACCTTCTTATATAAGTTTCATTACCAAATTGAAAAAAGGATAGGCGACACATGAGCAATTTCCCATAGCTGTCATTTGGAAAGCAGCCATACCAGTTACAATGAAGTTAAATTGAAGTACCATAAGTTCTTCCCATGCTGCCATTTTTCAATACAAATGTCAACTTTTCCATAGTACCTATGTAATAGGGCCTCTGCATTTTAATCCCCAAAGTAGAAAAAATTCTGGAATAGTATGCTGAGTTCAAAAATGATGGGACTAGAAAGGGTTAAATTAATCCTGCTCTGAAACTCCTACTGGCATCTGCTTCTCAAGAGGAACATAAAGGACATTAACAAAATTGCTCACATTGACAATCTGACTTTCCAGTCTGGCAGTGTAACAAGAGTGCTAAATTTCTACATTGAAACTAGCACTTCATTTAGAAATAGAAACCATCAAGAGGCTATTCATTTGTCTCTTACAAACTCAGTAGAGTTTGGATCTAGCAACCTTTTCTGGAAAAATCTTCCAACAAGAAACATACAGGCCCTTTCTAGACATCTTGTTGACATAGTGTTGATTCCTGGAAATTGTTATAATTGAAGGAGCATCTGCAAGATGGTGGCCATGACAGTATAATCAAAGTCCAGTTCTTTTTACAGGTACAGCTACTTGCTTGGTTGCACAACTGGAATTTTGATCACAGCATCCTGATTGGCATTTTGACATTTTGAATCCCCTCTATGGATGCCTCTATGTGGCTGGTAAGATATGATTTAGACTTCTGCCTCAGTCATATCAAAGAACATATGGGTTTGTCATTCGAAGATGATTGTGTAGTTATTGCATTTCTACTTTTTGCAAATGTTAGTGTTAGCTAGGGGGTCTGAAACAACAATGTGTTTTGCCTTCCGCCCTCTTCTCAGCAGAAAGTTGGATCAACCAAACAATGTATGCAGGATACACATCTCCACACATGTAACTGAGATACGGGCAGTACATGAACGGCTAAGAATAGATTGAAGATAATTGTAGATGGGTCAATGATACCTATCTGCAATTATCTTCAACCTATTAGCCATTCACCCCTTTGCAGTATGCATCACAGTCTACTCACAGTTATGGGAAGCCTGAATCAAGTTAAAGAAGTGCTAAAGTCCATTTTCAAGATCCCCTTACCCATGCCAGTGCAAGAAGTTCTTGCACAGTTCTTGCACTGGCATGAAGCAGAAGGCACCAGCCTGAAGATGGCGAGTGGGATCTCACCGAAATGTTGCGAAGAGATTCTGAAACTTACACGGGAAAAGACCTGAATAGACCTAGATCTGCATACCTACACCCGTGAAAATCTACAAAAACAAATACATCCATCCATACATACATACATACATAATTCAATTGATTGTTTTTCTGCCTTTCCAATGTAATTTTTGTTACCTTGTGAAACTGACTTTCAAGTGTTATTTACATAAATTCATTTCCAGAATTTTGCCAAATTCTATCCCCTCACCATCACTGTTCAGCACTTACTATAGTCATTTTGTCAATGTTATTGACATTCCTATAATGTAATTTTAAACTATTCATTGTGTTTACAGTTTTGTTAAGTGTGAACACTGTTTGGGGGTATCTTGTGCTTCAAATCAAACAAATAAAAGGAACGTTTGGCTATTCCTCTTGGGAAAAACCATAGAAGCTAACTTCATGTTTTGCTTTGTCTCATAAAAACCAATCTTTCTCATTGAAGAATGAGAAAGTGACTGTGAATTAATGGATAAGTCTATCAGCACTCTGTCAAGGCTACTACGGTAGTTCTCATGAGTTTAATTCAACTACCGTTTTCATTAACCCCATCAGGGGTTATTTAATTAGATGTGCCAGGGATTAAATCTGAGATTTAAGTATTTTGTTATATTTATACGCAGCAGGCGTGTGAGGACAACCCCTGGCCTCCCCTTCCCAATTGTACTCAGCACCAGTAATTGAATGTTTTTTTTTTTCCAGATAGCAGCATTATTGAACGGGATCCTGAATCAATAGGACATCCATTTGCATCCAACAGCAGCTCAGTTGCAGCTGCGATCCTCGTGCCTTTCATTGCCCTGATGATTGCAGGGTTTGTGCTCTATCTCTACAAGCACAGGTGAGATGCTCCAAGTAGAAAAGGCAGGAAATAACCTCTTAGGCGCAGGGGTGGGGAACCTTGGCTCTTTTATGACTCGTGGACTTCAACTCCCAGAATTCCTGATCCAGCATGGGTGGCT
>JANHFJ010003593.1:46819-58154 GCA_032468195.1 Cerberus rynchops
CTGGCCCGGCCCCTCTGTCAAATTTTAGAAACCATTGTGGCCCGCGAGTCAAAAAGTTTGCCCACCCCTGGTCTAACTCCTTAGCATCAGGGCGTGTTAATTACACTGTATAAGAAATACTAATGATCTCATGGTCATTTTGAAAAATCCTTTCTTAGTGAGCACCTAGAAGACAAGAAGAACATATGTGCCAAATTTCAAGTTTGTAGGCTTTACAGTTCTGGAGATTTCATAATGAGTGAGTGGTATTTGGCTTTTATATATACAGGTTGTAAACTATTGAAAAGAATCTGGTAGTCTTTGCAATCACAAATTAAATACCGGTATTAATGGGAAAATTGTTTAAAAAATAAGTTTTGCCATTTTTAAAAATATTACACAATGATGATGCAGAAATGGAAAAGATGGATTTATGACTGAATCTGAAATAGATTGATTCTTATCCCATCTTGAATAAAAAGGAAATAAGTAGGTTTATACTGTCACTCAATCTCTCATTCCTTCTGGCTGTCTCCTACATACTTATATTTCTTTTTTTAAAAAAAACTTTATAGCTCTGTTCTTAATCTAACACTTAATAGTCAGTCTAATAAATCTTTTTTTTATTTAGACGGATACTCCATCTAATACCTGCAGTGTTCATTTTTAAACTTACTGGAAACATTTGGTGTGTGTTTTTTACTTTCACCATATTCTTGGTTATGGAAAACAATCTAACTTTGCCATATCATAATTTTTCTATTATACATGTTTATTGGCTTTACAGGGCAATGCATTCCTTTAAAACTACAATCTTCATTATAGTTTCAACTGATTTAAACTCATGGCTTCTTGCTTGTTCAGCTGATAGTGTGAAACATTTGGTTCCTCACTTCTTTTTGACATCTTTGTAAATATTTCAGAACTGTCAACATATTTCCCCCATGCTCATCTGTTCCCAGAGTAAGCATATCAAAGTGTGATTTGTCTTTTAACCCTTTCATAACCCTCAGAAAACTCTCTCTCATATCCTTTCCAACCTGTCAATATTTGTTGTTAAATCCCAAGTCCCAACAGACATAACAATTGCAGAGATTTAAAAAAAACAATTAAAAACAAATACAGTGTAGAAGCCAGGATCAAAGATTTCAGCATTTTAAAAGACAGTGTGACAGAGCAAGCCATGGATATCTTGATCATAGCCTTGTTGAAAAGGGGCTATATTTCAACAGCCAGCAAGCAAACAAGCTTGGTACTGAAGCTGATTGAACTGTCCTAAAAGAGAAGTGAGTGACAGAATTAATTGGGAGATTTTGTGATAGCAAAACCTGGAAGACTTGCACTAATGACCTTCTAGATAAAACAGGTATAATTCTGCTGCATAAGGAATAACAAATGTCAGCCATTAAAGATCAGGTCCACCTGTGAAGGTCCCATTAAATTGCAGATCATACCTATGACCAAGACTCTTCTCAAGTAAAGATTAACACCTGCTTGAGGTTAAATAAGGGTCAATGGAATTCAAGGGAGGTTGGACTTAGTCCACCTATGGCTATGTAGGGATTCTAGACTGATTCCTCTTTTAACTCTACCCCCTAGGTTCTGCCACTCTTTTTCCTATACTAATTCCGTGAAAATGGGTCCAGGGAATTTGAGTGCAGGGAAACCTAGTACACTGATGGGAGAGCATCCAGAAGCTGCCACGGCCTGTCACCATAGACCTGCAAGTGTGCAGACTCTCACAGACAGAGACATGTTTGTAATTTTTTACTAGAGTCTTGAATGAATAGCTCCTTAAAGGGAGAATATAACAAAATATAAATCACCTTCATATATCTGATCATAGTACTAAAAATAATCCATGCTTATAGCATCAATATGCTGTATCTGCTCAAAAGTTTGAAGCAACAGCTTTGAAGGCCATCCCATATCTTCTGAGCATGTGTGTGCATGAATAAAAAAAATATTTAGCCTAATATCAAATTAGAGAATACAATGTGGCTTCATTATTGAAAATACCAAGCTCACTCTCAGCAATGGAAGGTCATTGGATTATTCAGGATCAGTTCTTCACTCTCAGCCCAAACTATCTTAATAGGATTGTTGTTGAGGGGGAAAATTGGAGAAGAGAGCTGTAGCTTGTTAATTCCATTGAGTTAAAATGTAATAGTTTAACAGAATAACATAATTGAAAGGGACCTTGGAGATCTAGTCCAATCCTCTGCCCAGGCCAAGAGACCGTGTATTATTTCAAACAAATGGTTGCCCAATCTCCAATTATGGAGCATTCACAACTTCTGGAAGCCAGACATTTCATTGATTAATTGAGTCTAACTGTCAGAAAATTTCTCCTTCGTTCTAGGATGGTTCTGTCCTTAATTAATTTTCATCTATTATTTCTTGTTCTGCTTTTAGGTGTTTTGGAGAATAAGTTGACCCTCTCTTCTCTCCATGCCTGCCCCTTAGATATTAGAAAACTGCTGTCATGTCACTCCCAGTCCTCCTTTTCATTAAACTAGACATACCCAATTCTTGCAACCGTTCTTCGTATGTTTTAGCCTCTAGTCTCCTATTTTTTTTTATCTCTTCCCTGCACTCTTTTTAGAGTCTCAACATCTTTGCCCAAAACTGGATGCAATATTCTGTGTGGTCTTACTAAGGCATCATAAATGGTATTAACACTTTGCATGGTCTTGATTCTATCCCTCTGATAATACACCTTAAAGAAGAATTAGTCTATTAAATCTCAAACCTTGGGAACTTCAAAACACATGGACTCCAATTCACAGAATTCCCCAACCAGCACAGCCAGGGTTGAGAAATGCAGGATCCACAGGTTGAAAGACAAAGCTGACAGCTTTCATCCCTTGCATTGTGGGGTACAAATGGAAAAGGCAGGAGACATTATGAATAAGGATTCCATTTTTGATACTCTTTATTCCTATTGAATCTGTTCTTGGACTTATTCCTTTCCAGACTTCAGCTTTTACAAAAGCTACATGTGGCTTTGATAGTAATGATACATTCTCATTCTTCCCAAATTTATTCCCATGGCCCTATGGCAACAAAAACTTCAGAGCTATCATTTGTTTGTTTCTTATGGAGCAGCAAAGATATAAATATGCAAAGATTGTCTGAATTCGAGTCATTGGATGACTAGCAGATGGGCAGTTGAACGTGAAGCTCTTTCTTACCCAAAGAAAATGCCCTTCTGGGTACGAATGGTACCATCTGGCTTGAAATGACACCCTGCTCGGAAGACAGAGAAGCAGAATAATAAAGCAGGAACTTACCTTAGGTTGCATACAGTGTGCTGTATGTAGTGAGTCTTCTGAGGTCTTCATTAGCATATATCCTTCCTTATGGTGTGTTAATAGCCTTCCAATCTCCTCTCCAAACACCTTTATGCACCACAAAGAACAACTAGTGAAACTGTTCTCCTAATGTATGTTTTACATGCAGGGATTGCTTTAAAAAGATGAAACTCTGCCGTGGTGGTGTAGTGGTTAGAATGCAGTATTACAGGCTAATTCTGCTGACTGCCGAATGCCAGCAGTTCGGCAGTTCAGTTCTCACCAGCTCAAGTTGACTCAGCCTTCTATCCTTCCAAGGTCCAGATTGTTGGGAGCAATATGCTGACTCTGTAAACCATTTAGAGAGGAGTGTAAAGCACTATGAAGCAGTATATAAGTCTAAGTGCTAAGTACTGTCAAGGGCAATGTTTCTCAACCTTAGCAACTTTAAGATATGTGGACTTCAATTGCCCAGAATTCCCTAGCCAGTGGGGAATCCTCTCCCATGGCCACATATCTTAAAGTTGCTAAGGTTAAGAAACATTGGTTTATGTCATTAAAAAGTTAACTCAGTATTCAGATTTGCCTCCCAGTTATGAGATTTTTGCTCTGTAATTTGGCATGAGAGTTCCTTGACTCAAGAGACCCAAAAGAATAGAGGGTGTTTAGGAAGATATTATAAGATTTAAATTCCTAAGAGAGAAGACGGGTTTTTTTTTTACTTATTTCTAACAAATCTTCAGTAAAAGCTAAGACATCAACCACACAGAGAAAAGTTGAATTACAAAATGACATTTAAAATTTACTACAGGTTTAACTCACTGTAGATTTAGAGTTTCTTGTAGGTTAGCTATATATTTAATCCATTATTTTATTTTAAAAGCTTTACATTTAAGATCAGAGAACTAACTCAATTTTTTTTTCTGGTTATCCAGAAAGCATGGAAATTAGACATCTACTGTATATAAGCACTAACAGTAAAAAAAATGGGCCTAGCCTTTTTTTAATGTCTTCTTGAAAATTAGGTCCCACATATCTGTACTTTTCATTCAACTTTAGACTTAGAGGAAGAATCCACACAGAAAATCAAGAAACAGAGATGCTCAGAACATTTCGTTGTTAACACATTTGTCCCTGACATATGCAGAAAATGCCCAAAGGTGCTTTTTTCAAGGGGCAACTGTACTTTCAGGTTTTTCTTTGAAGACGTTTCACTTCTCCTCCACGAGGCTTCTTCAGCTCTGACTAGATGGTGGGGAATGGAAGGAATTATACTCCTTGCAGACAACTAGTCATTTGCATCCTTTTAGTGGGTCGTTAAGATCACCTGGAGGTTTATCTGTGTCATCAGGGTCACCTGACTGGTGCAAATTGGTATGGAGTCTTCTTAGAACTGTCAAAAGGAGTGTGTTGTAGATTGGAGATTGACGAACTGCAGAAAAAACAATTACTACCAACCTGCCTTCCATCGAGGACCAGTATACTGCAGGAGTCAAAAAGAGGGCTGGGAAAATATTTACAGACCACTCACATCCTGGAGATAAATTGTTTCAACTCCTACCCTCAAAACGATGCTACAGGGCACTACAGACAAGAACAACTAGACACAAGAACAGTTTTTTTCCTGAATGCCATCACTCTGCTAAACAAATAATTCCCTCAACACTGTCAAACTATTTACTAAATCTGCATTACTGTTATTCTTCTCATCATTCCTATCACCTATCTCTTCCTACTTATAACTATAATGTTGTTGCGATTGAAATTGATTGTTTCCTAATATGATCTGATTGCTTATTTGTACCCCATGACTACCATTAAGTGTTGCATCTTACGATTCTTGACGAATGTACCTTTTCTTTTTATGTACATTGAGAGCATATGCATCAACGACAAATTCCTTGTGTGTCCAATCACACTTGGCCAATAAAAGTTCTATCTATTACAACTTTTTGAGGCTAAGCATCACTGTATATAATTGTGATTATTTCTGAGAATACACACTCAGCATCATTCAAAAATTTCAGCAAAATAATTGTGGGTGGTAATGAGTTAATCATTCCAAATTCTTGTTTCTCAGGTTGTAGGCTATTTTTGATTTTGTCAGCTTATACTTCAGCAAGAAGTAGAATAGAGTGGTATTTCTGACAACAATGGGTCCTAAAATAATTAATGTTTCTGTTCATTTTCAAGTTAACAGTTTTTCTATCTGAGAAACACAGTATATATTCCCCATACAGGCACATTTCAATCTTTCCTACTGCAAATGTCCTACTTTCCATAGTTGTTACTCAAGTTTCTCTCTCTCTCAAAAAAAAAAAAAAAGAAAAAAAGAAAAAAAGAAAAGAAAAAAAGATGCTTAAGCTCTTCTTGTGAAAGCAGGCTATTTTTTTCAAGACAGTTTAACATATATAAACAAAATCTGTTGCAATAACTGTGAAATCATTTGCATTCATAATTATAGATGCTTTTCTCATACACTGCAGTCATATCCAAGAACATATTCAAAAATAGAAATGCATTATTTATACTTTATTGTTCAAAATGAATTTCTGTTTTATGAAGCTGAAAAGATAAGGAATTAAATTTACTCAAAACAAAAAACCTGAAATACCATGATCTGGCAAGGTGATAACAGATCAAAATAATTATTACCATAGTTCCTTTTAAGAGCTGGAAAACTTTTGAAATCAGAAGCACCGTAAATGAATGGGGGGAAAACACGCACTAGAAATAACATCACAGTATGTAAATTCTGAGGATGACATTATGCCAGCTGAGGGTCTCTATTGCACCAAAACATTTGAATTTTTTATAAGGTTTTACATTTTTGATGAACATATCTTACTGAGGAATTACTGTTCCTAGTTTCCAAAATATGCCTATCATAGAAAGATTAAGATTTCTTAAAAAAAAGTCTTAGAAGTGATTATGGATTTTGAACTTGATCAAACTTGACCAGTTGTTTTAAACATTTCCAGAAAAATAAACCAAGTAAGCAAAAAAATAAAAAGATTAACTGAAGAATAAAAATGCCCTTATTTCTTGTGGTGATACTGTCATGTTTCAAATTGCTTTGTACCAGCAGTCTATGCCGAAGCTATATTTTTTTCCATTCCATAAAACTAAAATATCTAAGCATCATTACTTTAAGATGTTTCAGAAATACCTTGAATCTGTGTCTCCATTGAATGTGTAGCACAATGATAGGTATTTTTTACTTCTAGGCATAATGCCATAAAATGGATTTTCACACTTCTGTGATGCTGGAATGTATTCTTTCAATAGTTTCTTTGAAAAACCAAACCTGCTGACAAGGATAAATTGATTTAGCTGTAATTAATAATGGCTAGATCATGTATATTTGTAACCATATATATATTTGTGAATATCTATATGAAGATTGTTACATCAGTTTAGTGCTTCCTAGTATAAGATTATACCTAAACTAGTATAAGATTATACCTCAAATCTCAGAACTGAACATTTATGTCATATTTTAGAAAAGGTGACACTAAATCAGAATCCCAACTTAAGAAGATCTTCTGATTGAAACCATTAAAAACTAGTAAGAGAATAAAACTACGTAAAAGGAATAACAGCACTTATTTTCTTTTCATAACCCTGTAATTTCTTTTTATTGGGGTTGAATCAGGGTGACTGGATGGAGCCGAGTGCTTACTGGCCGGATGCCCTTCCTGACACCTACATGGAGTTTGCAGCAGATATTATCTCTTTGAGCCCTGATAGAGAAATATTTGCCACTGCCTAGGACTGAACTCTCAATGTTCTGAGTGGGAGGCAAGCATCTTCACCTCTAGGCCACTGTGTTGTTCAAAAGCAATAATAACACAAGGCAAAAAAAAAGTCATGGAAGTTATACTTAAGGACAAAGGGCAAATATGGGCTGTGAATGTGGAACCTTGAATGTGAGAGCAATAGTACAATTTAATACATAATATCAGTAGATAGATGAGATCAGGACCAGTCTGGCCTGCAAGAAAGTGTAACAAAAACCAAGGTGCCACAATAAAGAAGCTCCCATTCCTCATCCATACATAAAGTATTTCATCCAACGATGGGATATTAAGACATCGCTTCTACTGTCATATAGGTACACACTGATAATAGAGTTCTTTCAAGTTCTGAAGTTCTATAGTATTAAAGGCCCTCAGCATCAGTACTAAAATCCTAATGTAAAGGCATCCTAATGTAAAATAAAACATTTTATTGAAGATCAACGGTATGTGACTGTGGGAGGGAGTTATGGGATAACAGCCCTTCTGCTGGGCCCTGCACATTCAAGAGCAGACCTATATAGCTACAGCATGTTGTAGTAATCCAGCAATACTTCCCCTTTCTAAGAAGGGTTGCATCTACTGGACCTAGTATCATTGGCCAATTACACCACCAGCCTCTAATGGATCTCAAGAAAAAGAGATGAATATATGAGTATTTCCTGTCCATACATCTTTTCTTTCAATGAAATGGGATCTTCAATCTCATCCAGAATCAGAAGCCTTCATTCATGAACTTCCAATCCACAGGCCTCAATTCAACCTCTAGATATGATGATGAGGACCATAGCTGCTGTCATCAGTATAATGGTAAAAGCAAACCCGAAATCCCTGAAAATTACATATATTCTAAACTGATTTGTAGTGGGTAAGAGCTAAACTGTTTACCAACATTTTCTATGGAAATTTATTTTAATGTTTTCAAAAACATTTTTTTTTACTAAATTTTCTACAATCCAGTTGGTAAGTAGCACAGCATGGATTTCCAACTACTTATTTTTATAGGTTGAAAAATAGAGACGTAGTAAGTAGCTGACCTCAAATTCTCATGATTTCCAATATATGAAATAGTCAGAAGTTACTGTAATAATTCTCTATAGGAATTCAAACTGCACTTAAGAACTCTCATGGGAAAGTCAATGACTGCCTGAATAGCTTTTATTGCAGGACTGCTCTGCAGACCTAGTAATGACTAGGATCAGCACATAAGAGTCTAGTTATATATAACTTCATGCTCAAGATGTTAAAATCTGAGTTTCTTTTTCCCACCCTTTTCTAGCCTGTAATGGTTAGGTGTGTGTGTGACTATTATGTATTATAGGAACCTATAACATGACCAGCTGCCTAGAATCGCTTGCATCTGGCACAAGTCTGAAGAACAACTTTCAACTATACATATTCACAATGCAGAAATAAGCAAGAAAGTCTTTGCTTGTTGTGGCAAGCTCTAACAACTTTCAATAATAAACTCACTACTTCGTCTAATTTTCGAGTATCCTGCTAGTTCTATATCAGAAACTTACGATTCAAGTTTCCAATCTGAACAAATCTTAGATCTTATACATTTGAAATTTATGAAGTGAATATTTGTAGCCTAACGTTGCTGAAAAGATAATGCTTTATAATATGATTTAGAAAGACCATTCTTTGGAGCTTAGAATATCTTACAAAGCAAGTTTCCAGTTTACTGGGATTGCTACCTCACATTATGTGAAGACATGGCATTATTCCAATAAGAAGAATAATGTTATGTGCTTGGACTTATGAAGGAAGAAAATGTAATGGCTTAGCTGGATGTCACCCAATTGTGACAGATCATATCTCTCTGCTGGTAGCAGCCACTTGTCATGTCCTTCCTTCTGAGAATCCAAGACAGATGGTTAACAGAATAGTGAGTAACTGAAAAACTGTTCTCTATATAAACTGTATACACAGAGACACAAATTCACACACACACACACACACACACAGAAGTTTTTATTTTATCGCTGTGGTTTTATTACCCTAGCTGTAATTTCTATCTGTAATTATTTTTTTAAAATGTAAATGGTTGCACAAATTGCTGTCATTTTGATTTTTATAATCATATAATACAATTTAAGGGAAGTTTGGTAAGCATTTATTCTTCCTACTTACTCTTTAGAACTCTTTTAACTGATCTCATGTGATGTAATTGTAAAGTTAGAGTTATAAAATCTTGGCTTGGACTGCAAAGTACCAAACTTTAGAAAAATCAGATTTGGCTCTGTATACAAATATAAGTTCTTTTAACAACCCTGGAAAACTACTTTTAGGACCAATGACTCTTCACAGTGCACTGCTGCTGACCTGTTGTTGTTTAAGCCTGATGCAAACTTTCTAAGTGACAATGATGAAAGAGGAAATAAAGTGTCTAGTCTCAAACATTTAAGCTGAATTCAGACAGGCAAAATATACAATAATATAATTTACCCACAATGGAGAAAGAATAAGGCAGAGGAATGTACTTTCCTAGAAGGTAGCCAAGTTCAGTGTGCAACGGATCCCACATTTAATAAAAAAAACCAGGATGGGGCAGAGTTGTTATTCCATTTTGGACAGAAGAAAATCAGACTTGTTAGAATTAGAGTATATGTCTTCATAGTCCACTGGTTTGTCAGTCCCAATGATTTCATTGCTTCTTTCATCACTCTCTTTTTGAAGATTCTAAATTTGTAAATGCTTGCCTTTCAATCCAGGATATAAAAGTACAAACTAATTGCTTGTCACTACTGCAACAATCAAATATCCAAGACTGCAGAAGATCTGGAGAAAACTGGCAGTAAAACTTTTTTCTGTGTGAAATTGATAGAAGAGTTGTCCTCTACACAATGTGGATTTACATTCTGCCCTGTTATTTGACAGTTAAATACACTTCAGGATCTGGATTAATTTTCTTCTTCTTCTTGTATATTTGTTTTAGACTAAGACAGCCTCACTACTGGAGTTTTATATATTTAAATTTAATAATTTTTTCTTAGTAGCCACATCCATTTCATGCGAACAGTTAAGGAATCCAGGATTTATTTCTAATTTATTTCTTAAATTTATATGTTGCCCATCCTACCTACTCTAGGTGGCTTATAAGTATGTATTAGCAACAAAATAATAAAAAATAATTTTAAAATTGATTTACAATTAACACACATGGTAAGGAAACTTATGCAAGATATACATAGAGGTCTCAGTTCATTATCCACTCCATTAACCAGTCTATTAATCACTGCAATATGACATGCGTCCATCAGGGCTCCAGGTCAATTGGCAGAGTTAGGGTTGAGGCCTTTCTGAAAAGCCAAGAAGGTGGTAATAGAGCTCATCTCGAGAAGTAAAATATTCCACAGGGTGGAGCCACAGCAGAAAAGGCTGTTTTTCTGGACCTTTCCAGGTGGAATCCCTGGACCAATGGTGTCCATAGCATGCCCCTTCTTCCCTTTTGAGTAAAATGGGCCAACCCCATTAGGGTGAGAATTTCTGAGGTAACTGGGAGCCATGCCACAAAAGGCTTTAAAGGTAATAACCAGCACCTTGAATTGGACTCAGAATAACCAGAAACAGATTCTCAGTTTCTTTCCCTTTTTATTTTCTATTTTATTCTGAAAACTACATGTTTCTCATGTTTCCTTTTGCAAAGGAACCCAGACTCTATTTCCTAAACAGTCTCACTGTGCAATTGTCCTGTAATTTATCTGCAATCTGAAAGAGAAATTAGAAACCTTTTCATATTAAATCTGTTACACAAATTTTGCATAGATACTGCAGAAGATTTAGCAGGCTATTTAAATTTGTTTATTTGTTTTTTACATTTCTGAACCTCCCATCTTCCTCAGAGAGGGACTATCATTTAAATGACTGTATCATTTAAATTATCTCTCTAACACTGAATCTATTTGACGGGAGTCAACTAAATTGGAATGAAAATATGAGAAAGCAGTTTTAGGAGAAGGCTGATGCTGGAAAAGAACCATGTGGGTTTTTTTTAAAAAAAATAAACTTAAGGAGGCAATTCTTTGTTTCTCTGAAAATAAAACAACATTCAAAAGGTTGAGAATATTTGAACAAAATGTGTTTATGCGTTTGTGTATATTATGGGCTTTGTTAGTTTGTTAAAATTTATTTTAGAAATGTATATTTCTTAGGAAAAGAGGACATGGAAATAAGATTCTTTGGTTCTGTTGTGTACTGCGCATGCGCGGACCAGGTCTCCAACCAGGTCCGCACATGCGAACTGTTCAACCGGCAGCTGAT
>JANHFJ010003595.1:39629-50653 GCA_032468195.1 Cerberus rynchops
ATCCCAAAGGTGCTTTTTCAAGAGGCAACTAGACTTTCTGGTTTGTTTGTTTTTTTGAAGACGTTTCGCTTCTCAGCTCAGAAGCTTCTTGGATGAGAAGCGAAACATTTTCAAAGAAAAACCAGAAAGTCCAGTTGCCTCTTGGAAAAGCACCTTTGGGACATCCATGACCTGGATGGCTGAGAATCTCCATAGACATGTCCTCTGGGAAATAAACATGATTACAGATGCTTCTGCTTTCATTATAGCATGGATCTTCTTAATTATATTTATTAAAAGAATTTTAATAAAAACAGGGCAATGGGACAAGCTATCCCCATAGCATTTCACTAAGAATCCTAACCTACAATCATACATCAAAATGATCTCTCTGACTCAAACTTTGTGTGCCAAGATAGCCACTCTTATGTTCATCCAGAAATTTGACACCCCCCCCCCCCATTCTCTATTAAAGCAGAATTTTACGGCAACCTTTCTATACTCCCATTGAGAAAGAATTGACTTCTGCAGTCAGAAACCCAACAGGATGTTGGAATAAAATCTCAAAATCTCCAGCACATTACCAAGCCAAGAGTTGAAACTAAACATGAAGGGGTGTTCAGAAAATTCAGTCTTAACATTCTTCTGGTGCATGTTTTGATGAATTATTTCAACCCAGTTATATTTTGAAATTAAAACAATAGATGGTGCTGTTTTTATCCTCTGATCAAGCATTTATATTAAGGGGGGGGGAGCGAGGTTTACTTTTTTGAAAAGGAAAGAAACACATTTTTTGTCATTCTGCAGCACATTCTTGGAAAGTTATATAAAAGCTTGGAACATACTGTGCCCACTTTCTACTACTCAAAAGCTCCCCATTGGTTAGAGATGGCAATTTACATTCAGCTCAGCAGCTCCTGTCATGAGATTGATATTTTAAAGCTGGTATGTTCACGTTTGGATACTCCTGGATTCCCATAATGCTTCCTTGCACCTTCAGAATGATTAGGAATGCTTTTATCCCATTTCTCTCCCCCCCCTCCATTCCTCCCTCCCATCTATTTCTTTTGTGCTTTTGCATGCATATTGACTCCTTGGCTAGTCCTTGCAATTTTCTTGGTGAAGTTTTTCAGGGGTGGTTAGCCATTGTTGCCTTTCTAGGGCTGAGAGAGATGACTGGCCCAACCCCCACCCCCCAAGTTGGCTTTATGCCTAATGCAGGACTAGAACTCATGGTCTCCTGGCTTCTAGCCCAAATGCCTTAACCACTGCACTAGACTGGCTCTCTTAATTTTCCTTACCTTCGGTTCTTTAGACTTTACCTCCAAGGACTTAAGCTGCCGTAATTTCTTAACAGACAAAGAAAGTGAGTTCACTTTTGACTGTGTAGCTGGAAGGGTGTCATTTAGTAAAGGATCACAGTCATCTGGAAGGCAACATCTAGTCCCAGATGCTGCTGCAAATCACACAACTAACAATGTCTCGAAAGGATTCATCCATCCCTTGCCATCTCATTGTCCACCATCTGGGATGCAATGAGGCTTTCTGAACGGCTTGGTGGCACTCTGAGAAAAGCTTGTGTGCATTTGTGTGTGCGCATGCTCAAAGGCTCCACTGCAAAAAACCCCTCAAAGGTTGGGAAGTCCTCTATCATCCTGTTCCCTCTATTTCCTGGCTTCCTTTCATCTAAAGCAAGGGTCTCCAACCTTGGCAACTTTAAGACTTGTGGACTTCAACTCCAGTGGTGGAATTCATTTTTTTTTACTACCAGTTCTGTGGGCATGGCTTGGTGGGCGTGGTTGGGGGGTCATGTGACTGGATGGGCGGTTTCTGTAAGCAGGGCAATAAAGATTAGGCTAGAAACAACACCAGAATGTTTTTCTCCTTCCTTCCTTACAGGATTAACCTTGTAAAGTGGAAAAAACAAAAGGAGATTCTTCTAATAACTGGTTCTCCAAACTGCTTAGAAAATTTACTACCAGTTCTAGCGAACCTACTAGAACCTGCTGAATTTCACCTCTGTTCCAATCTCAGCATTTCTCAGCCAGCAAAGCTCAGCAAATTCCTCAGTAAAGTTGGCTGAGGAATGCTGGGAGTTGAAGTCCACAAGTCTTAAAGTTGCCAAAGTTGGAGGCCCCTGTTCTAAAGGGAACTATGGAGGGGTCAAGTCTAAGCCAATTTGTCAAATTACATTCCAGCTTTGGACTCAGATTTATCTTACCTGGCTGTTATTTTGACGGCAGTTCTTCCTACTGTTCCCCAAAGGTATTCTCACAACTTATTATAGGTTGGCCTTGCTTATCAACCACTCATTCATCAATCATTTGAAATTGCAGTGGTACTAAATGAGTGTTCCTTGAAGTTCTGGTTGTTGTACATCCCCCATAGTCACCTGATTGCTATCTGGGTGCTAAAAAACTGGCTTGCATTTACAATTGTTGCAGTGCCCTACAAAATGAGCACCATTTGCTTTCTACAGGGAAAGTCATGTTGCTTAGGTAAGTCTCCCCCACCCAGAAGTAGCTGCTCCCTGGCCCAGAATCATTCACCCATGCCAAGGTACCTGACTGTTGGTCTGTTTATGAAACACCTGGGACTTACAACTTCCTGCTAGCTTCCCCATTGATTTTGGTTGTTGGAAGCTGGCAGGAACTTATAAGGCCCTTGCTTAACCTGTAATTCTTGCTTAATGACAGCAAAGGATTGCTGTTACCAAATGATGAGGTCACATTTTATGACCAAATCACTTAGGGACAGAAATTCCAGTCCCAATTAACATTAAGCGAGGACTATCTGTATGGCAACTGAAGAAATATGAAAAACCTCTTCTTGAGATGTAATGTCCTGTGGAAAAAAGCCTATTACTTCTGATATTTTGTTTCTCTGCATTGCTGTCCTATGAGGCTCAGATTGTCTTCAGCACAGGTGTCAAACTCGCGTCATCACGTGACGTACCGCAAGTTTTTTCCCTTCACTAAACCGGGTGTGACATGCCCAGCGCATGACACATCTGGCCCGCGAGCCATGAGTTTGACAACCTTGGTCTACAGAAATAGAGTGACTGGCTCCATGCTGTATCGTGGGTATATTTGCCTGCTTTTAACTGTATTTTTTTTAAATTTCTCAAATGACATCTTTTCATTCTTTAGAACACTTTCCCTTTACTAAATGTTCCTACCCTCCTGGCCTTCCATAAAGCCTTGAAAACGTTTCCTCACAGACTTTGGGATAGTGTGAAGCCAGAACCCTGTCATATTCTTGCAGAAATATGGAGGGTTTAGTAGCTTTCTTTTGTTTTTATTGATTGATGTTATTCCAGTTGTATAGCCACCCATCTCGACAAGTGACACTGAGCGGTTAACAAAATTAAAAATCAAATAAAAATGACAATAACACAAAATTAAAACCTGCAGCAGCCAAGAAACGCACAGCAATGTTCTATAGCCAGAAGATGGGCCCCTGCACACACACAGGGCCTCAAGCCTGGGCACAGAGCCCAGGTCTCTACAGCCTTACAAAGGCCAGCAACGTTGGAGCTGTCCTACTCGCCAGAGGGAGAATATGCCATAGGACAGTCCCTAAGGCAGAAAACACACCTCTTCTAAGTCCCACAAGCCTCATTCTTTTTACTTTCCTCTGTAAATAGATTGTGTTGCCTAAGCCAGGCAGCCACCTAAATTTCTCAGAGACAGACAGTCTCAAGCAGGGCGAGACATCCAAAGCTTTCAGCATTTTCCACTCTGATTTGTTTTGAAAAGGGATAAGTGGTGGGTTGGAGGATCTGGTGATATGGCATTGAGAGGATTAACAATTTGTCAGCAAAAGAGAGAGGAGGGGGGAGAGAGAGAAACCCTCCCCCTCCTGATTCAAGATCTAGTCGTAACAATGCAGTGAAGGCAACTTAAACCAAATGGAAAAAAGGCAGTAGCAACAGCATTAGTAGAATGGACCACCTATTATGTTGCCAGTCAAGTTGTATAAAACATAATAAGGCTGTGCTAACCCTCTTCTTTTCGCACAGTTAAGACACTAATCAGAAGCTGAGTGGTAACTGAAAGGAAACATAATTGAATACCATGAAAATGGTAGACCGAGAGTGACCCTATATCATTTCCCTTTCCCTTAAAACGCATTCAGAGAAATTGAGAAGAAAGTCAGGAAAACATTTTCTAAAAGCTTGCAAACTCCCTTAGGGGAGGACTCATCCTGCCGCTCTCGTAATTATTCTGTTTTCCAATGCCACATAGGCATGAATTGTATGGGACCATTTCACTCACATTTAAAAAATTGACCTGTTATTGAAGAATATCTGCTATTACAGTCAGATTGTTTAAAGGCCACACACGCAAATAATGTTATATTTTTTGCTGAAATAACCCTCTAGATATTTAGAGAACAATGATCAGGCAGGATGAGCTAAAATGCTGGCTGAAAGACATTGGATACTCACTGTATGACCAGTTTGCAGAAAAGAGGCATATAAGATTATGACAGCGCTTTTTATGGCAAAAAGCCAGATCTGCTATGGCAGTCACAACTAAGAAATCTCACAGGGGAAGACATGAGTTTTAATGTGAAAGAATAGTTGTAAGGTGCTAAATTGCTTTCATATCCAGGTCAGTAGATTTAGAGCTAGCACAATCAAATGGGGTCATTCTACTAGACCAAAGAACTGTGACTTATAAAAAGCAAACTGTACAGCATCTCTTACTTTGTCATTTGTTGGAAGCAAAGTTTTACACACCACAAAGCCTCACGAGGGCCAATTCATGAAGGTAGACAGGAGGTAGAAGGTAGACAGGAGGAGGGATGTGATTTGCTGAAGAAGTGATGACCTAAGTGTCAGCATTTTATAATATCTGCATCTTTACAATTACAGAATATGACTAAATAGAATCACAATTTTAACATTACAAAGATTGCCAATATCCCACTGTTCTGTACTAGATTTAAAAAATGGCACACAAATTTTAGAGACCTCAAATGTAGAAATGTTACCCCTATTTCAAATCTTGTCCCCATCTCTGACTTACACTTAAAGTAAAATCAATAGCAGTGGTAGCGAACCTACGGCATGCATGCCAGAGGTGGCACTCAGAGCCCTCTGTGGGCATGCACGCCGTTGCCCCACCTCAGCTTCACCCATTTCTCTGTGGCGTTTCTCACCGTTGTTTCCCTGCAAATGACAAAACAGAAGCTCACGAAAGAAAAAGCTCTCGCCTCTTGCAGAGCTGCTCATGTTGGGATGCCCAGCCAGCTGATCTTCAGGTCTCCAGCGTGTGCACATACATGTGTGTGACTTGCAGTTTGGGCACTCGGTCTCTAAAAAGTTCACCATCACTGACCTATACTTTCTAGGCACCTAGATTTACATACATAACTAAGAAAGGCAGCCTGTTTCTGACTCATCTAGAAGACTTAAGCAACACATTCATAAACATTGCATGCCTCTTTTAAGGGATAAGAAGTGTTTTAACATTCCTCCAGATAGTTTTGCATTCTTCTGTGATACTGGCAATGTTTAGGATTGTCTGTCATGTTCCTAAGGTGCTTCGAATGGTGCATCCTTCTATATATATTACAAAAATCTTGTGTCTGTTTGTAGCCTTCAGTTGGACAAAAGTGGAAAATATAGGGCAACAATTATTGAACCAAGATAACTCACATTTGCTAACTTACAGAATGCCAGGACTTCTGCAGGAATGAAATTTGGGAAAATCGAAATTGTTTCAACACCATCACATCTTCCAGGTATATAGCCCCCAGAATCCCATAGGTTGCATGGCACAAGGAAAGATTGGAGAACTGTATTTCTGCCCTCTTTCCCATCTTCTTCTTGGCCTCTTGGCTGACCCAATCAGCTGGCAGCAAGGCCCAACAGGCTAGAGGTGATTATCTACTTTGGAATCAAAGCTAAAATTTGAACCATCTCTTAATGATGGTGGATAACAAGAGAAGGATGAGGGAGTCGTTCAAATTCCTGCTGGTGAAGTAGGCTGCTGGGTGGGGGGGAGCTGGCAGGTGATAAGTGAGCAAGGGGCCCTTGAGAACTTGTTGGGATAGGAACCAGGGGTGCAGTTTTTCTCATGGTCCGTGACTCCCTTTGTTCCCCCCTCCCACCACCAAAGTGGCAAACAGTTCCATGAATCAGCTGCAGAGGAGAGTTATTTCTGATACTCTCTGCCAGGTTCCCACAAGCAGTCAATGGAGAAGCCAGCAGGAAATCTGAAGTTGCTCCCATTGTTTTTTCCCTGCCCGTTGTCATTCTGTTTCTCTGTTTAGGTAAGGGAATAGCTCTGAAAGGATGACCCAACAGGTCACAGGTTGTCTAGTACCTTACAGTTATTATCATTTAGTTGTGCAATGGGCTTTAATAGTCCAGAGGGTTTTGAACTGGAGCTCCTAGAACTTTATGCATTATGCCATTTTGTAGGTAGGCATTTCTGTCTGTGGAACTACCTGTTTTATCCTGGCCTTGTAACATATACTCTCTGAAGAGTTTGAATTATTCCAAGCAAAGATGCTTGCAAGATACAACATTTACTTTGTACGCAATACCCCCAAAGTGCCAGGTTGTTTCCTATTGCTGTGCCAATTGCATACAAGCACAATGACAGCAAAACCAAGAGTCTGCCCCCACCAAAACCTTTTATAGATATGTGGACGTGGCTGTATTTTGTAAGAGTTCAGTAGAGGCTCTAGTTCTGTTTGCAATTATGCTCCAAAGAACATTTTGATAGAACTTGTCATAATTTCATAAAAACAGCTTTTCATTTAGAAAATATGAAGCATGATTCCTTTTGTTTGCATTGCTGCTATCGAACAATTGGAGAAAAAAAACCTAATTCTTTGGCTTTCTTGTAATTTACTGTTTCCAATTTTGCAGTAGTTTGCTCCAGGAGAATGTAAGAAAGTTGATTAGCCAAGCATTCCTGCTGACCCATTAAAATTTTTAATAGTTTTATTGCAAAAGGAGGGTTTATGGACGTGGGTTCAGTAAAGGCTAAGCTTATTACCTGGAAAACCTTGAGCTCTTTGCATGTACTTAACAAATATAATGAGTGATCTGACATTTGACTTGTGTCAAAAAGCTGAAACAACAAAGGTATTTTAGCACAATGAATAGTACTAATTCGGTAATGAAGCATTCCTACTGCCTGTGAATTGAGACTTTGGCACAACAATCTCAGCTTGAGGTATTTAGTGAATAAAGTGGGAATTTGGTTGTTTTCCACGGGTTTTTTTTTAAAGATCCATGCAACTTTCAATAATAAAGCTAAACATGATTTAGTTCTTTGCTTATATTATTTATCTGCTCAAGAGAAAAACAGAGTGGAAATGCACTGAACCAGGAGCATAAATATTACATATTATGATAAACATATTAAATGGAGATGTACGGAAGGGTTTTGGAAAGCTAGAACAGCCTTACATCAATCAAAACAAGATTCCTTCCTTTAGTCTGGAATCTCATTAAGTGTCACCCAGCAGTAGAGTTTGAGGGATTTAAGTATTCTAAAACTATTGGCAATCAAAGCCTATCCTTAGATCCCATATTCAACTGCCAACATTAGAAGACTGTTTGCATTACAAAGTTTCAGCAGGTGGCAGCACCAGTCCAATCTTCTCTTGGCTTCAAAATTAAGCAAGATCAGCAGGTCTGATTAGTAGTTGGGTAGGAAATCCCCCATGGAATAACAAAGCTGTAGGCTAGAGTGAGAAGTCGAAGAAACAATACCAGAAGATGACAAAGGCAAGCTGCTTCCATACTGTTGCCAAGAAAACTCCATGATGGGACTGAAGCATGAGTTAAAGGAGAGATCATTCACATTTGCTTTATAGGGTCATTTACAAAATTATTTTTTTTGTTCATTTTTCATTGTTACATTCCGTTCCTTTCTTTCCCATGGGTGTTCCAATGCATTTCCATATTCAGCGTTTGCAATACAATCATAGCCAAAATCCCATCCAGTAGATATGAAAAGAAGACCATCTGTCTTATATACAAAAATGATGCAATGTACATAAGGGGTTGCCCCAGTCTTTTGTCTTGGACAATTGTTTGACTACCTGTAGTAATAAGCTAACCTGACCTCACAACTGAATTATTATATAGAAGCATGCTAGGTAGTTCTTTCGGCTATGGTCCTAAAAAACAGCTATGTTTCATTAAGGATGCATATCATCTATATTATGAACATTTACTGCAAAATTCATCATATTGTATGACAAAGCAGAATGCCATTAGTGCAATTGATAATTTCATTATGATTTGTTTAGCAGCATTCCAGTGTCATTTTATCCTATTATTAAGAATTGCATATCTTTGGAGATTATGAATGAATATGCAGTTGTTTGCTTATTTATGTTCATGATTGAATATCCCACTTTTCCAGCATTTTGCTCTCTTTATTTGCATGGCTCTCAGGAGAGGGTACCCAAGTTAATCTGTTGCAACTCAACAATAGCAATAGCACTTAGACTTATATACCTCTTCTTTACAGCCCTCTCTAAACAGTTTACAGAGTCAGCATATTGCCCCCCAATCAGGACAATCTAGGTCCTCATTTTACCCACCTGGATGGAAAGGATGGAAAGCTGAGTCAATTTTAAGCAGATCAGGATCGAACTCCTGGCCTTCAATACTGCATTCTAACTACTGTGCCACATAAAACTGTCTCCACACTGTAAGAACTTCAAAATGTATGATGGCATTCGCTTTCATCAAATTATCTTTGTTGCTTTCATTTTTATAATCATAACAAGGTTGCATTGATCTCTGCTGCCCTAAAATCTGTTTTGATGTGTTTTTCGGCATTTAAGAAATAAAACAAATTGAGCTTTATCTTTTTCAGTACAGACCTGCAATGGTACAAGAGGCGGACTGGTAAAACCAAAAACTTTTCATTGCAACATGCTTTTCTTGTTTTCACTGTAAGAAGTGGAGAAAACATGCAGAATCTGTAGGACAAACACTCAAAAAAAATATCCCAGCCAAAACTGTTCTTCCTTGTGTTCCATAGCAGTAAGATTAGGCAGCTAGATAACACAAAGTACATTATCCTCCCTGAGTGATGATTCTTAGATGCTTAGAAGGGGAAAAAGTATCCATACTGTTTTCTACTTCTGATTATAACCTTAATTCTCCCTTAGCAGAAATAGCTCTTCAGCCTCTGCTTTCTCTAAGGTTCTTTTCAAAGCAATTATATGCTATCAACAGACCAGAGTTCCCTGACGGGCCAGTGCAGCAGTATTTTATTAATGATGCTTGTCAGTAAAATGTGTATTGAATTGTGTTGTTTCATTAAATACAAAATCCTCTCTGTTATCAAGAGGGTTACACTTTCTCAAGTGACTCTATGTACTTGCCGATCTTTCCTTCTTTCCAGTCTCATTCTGAAATGTTTGAATATTCCAGGTTATAGCTCCCGTTTCCAGATATAACTTATCATAGACTTGGGTTTTTAATGTTATAAGCATAGGGCAGGCAGCTCAGGAATAGCAATTTGGGCAAAAGCAGTTGTGTCAGTTCCATAGTTACCAAATGTCAATATGACCACCATGTCATCCTTGGGATTCCAAGTAAATATATATTAACTCAAAAGATTTAACTCTTTCTTCTCTTTTTTCCCCTTTTTTTAATGGATTTGGCATACATTTTTTCCCTGTTACTATAGAATGAAAAACTTGGCTGAGAATATTAAAATAGAGTATTAGATGGGCATTTTTAAAAGTTGGCAACTTGAAAATGTGTGGACTTCAATTCTCAGAATTCCTCAGTGGAATAAGAAAATTGCAGATCTGATTCTTGGTCTTATAGGACATTATAAGGACATTTGAATCACTCAGGAAATCTTAGTGACAAATAGGCAGGAAGAAGTCAGGTGGAACCAACAGGTTTTAAGCCAAGAGAAAGCGAATGAATAGTGCAGTTGAAATTATTGGCTTGGTTCAAAGGTATAAACAGCTGAGTTTAAAAGTTCAACCGGGAACTCTGAATATAATCTATTCATTATTCAGTCAATACCCCTTTCATACATCTTTTCATAGAGGTTGCTAGAAAACAGATTAAAAAAAACTCTAGTGGTTTCAGGTTCTCTTAAATACTAAGACGAAAACAGATTTAAGTAATAATTCTCAACATTAAGCCCCAATAGAATACAGTGACCATACATCTTGTATTAGAAAGGGTAACCCTACATTTCACAAAGCTATCTCTTATGTTTATTTACTTTTCAAAAACTCAGTTTGTCCTTTTATTTTGGTCATTTAACATTTACCTATAAATGGTACCACTTAATGTATAGTCTTTTGTCTCCATGTAAAAAAATATGACCAACAAATTGTCTTTAAGGTAAATTTACATATATTGTGTGGTTTTAGCTATTTTTATTGGAGTGTGCATTTTTTGTACAGTTTTTCTTGGTTTTGCTCTTGAATTTTCATTTGTAAAGCAAAGTTACAAACGTATTTTTATCCTTATGGAAGCTCTTTCAGATTTGCCCTTTTTCAATCTTGCCCTTTATCTTTTCCCAAGAAAAATGGTCATCGTACATTACAGACCATGTTGGAAGAGCATCCAGAACACGTTCTCCAAATTCCAAATGTTGCACTAGTCTTAAAAATTTCAAGGCCCACCTCTGTTTTAAAACTACAGTTGCATCGTCCTTGACTCCTCCCTGGACTCAAAAAGTTTGAAACCAAATGTAGAATATTCTCCCATGTGCACCTATATCTGATTTCTAACCTTCATAGAAAAACCTTTCTTGACCCCTTACCCCTTTCAGAAAGGAATACATTTTGGCAATGTGGCCTGAGCTGGCACTTCCAGCTTAGGAGTCAAAATTGCCTTCTAAATGATGGGGTCAACACACATCCCCATAGTGTAACTTTCAAAGGAGATTTCCTCCAGGCATACCTCCAGATGTGCCTCAGGCCACATCTGGAATTAAAAACAAAGGGCCTTTTCCCTGCTTAATAATTAAACAGGCAACAAAAGTGCCTTTTAGCTCCAACAGCTTGACTTGATGTTTGAATTCCTTTGG
>JANHFJ010003597.1:889-11764 GCA_032468195.1 Cerberus rynchops
TCATGCACTGGCCATGCCCACCCCCATTTTAGCTAAGGGAGGAAAAGTCATGATATGTCACATGATGTGATGCCGTGAGTTTGACACCCCTGCACTACATAAACATTTCAAACACTATTGTAGGAGATTAGGTTGCAGAAGATCTGTAACCAACCACAGTGGGTTTATATGCACCCACGTTCTTTTATGTTAAGAAGACCCATTCTGGATACCTTGCCAGAGAACCTTTGTCACAATAGGAAAGTACTGCTAGATTATCACAAAGTAGAATCCTTCACATCAATATTCTGATCATAAACAAGAATACTTTTTGCCAAAATTCCCCTGCACGTAGCGGCAATAAGCTTGATGGAAAGCTTCATGCTAAGCACTGAAAATTTATGAGGCTAGAACTTGATATCAAAGAATTACAGATTGCAGCATATTAATGGTAGTAAAATAAGTGAAGTATTAGACAGAACTAAAGGCTCAGAAGGAATTAGCAACAAATTAATTGGACTACTCCTCACCATTTTTCTCCTGCTCTTTGCCATCCATGTTTCTTTCCTTTAACCTACATTAGGTTGGTATGTCTCATACAACTTTAACACTCTAGATCAGTGTTTCTCAACCCTGGCGACTTTAAGATGTTTGGACTTCAACCCCCAGAATTCTGGGAGTTGAAGTTCAAACAACTTAAAGTCGGCAAGGTTGAGAAACATTGCTCTAGATTTTTATCCCTGAAGGGGAGAAAATAGGAAGGAAAAGATATAAACAATGCTTTTTAATTAGCTAGATGTGTTCACCTCTAAAGAGATTCTTATTTGCCACCAAAACAGGTCTGGTTCATTAACTAAGTCCCCCAAAGAAAGATATGAAGAAGTCAGTAATAGATTAGGTTATTAAATACTATATGAAAATATAAATCTGTGTAGATTAATGTATCACATAAAAGGAGTTGATAACTGCAGGCAGAGACACAAAATATAAAGTGGTCCAAAATTGTTTGGGTCCTTTTATTTCTTAGACAAAAGCTGCTAAAGGTAACTGAATATTCTGTCAATATTCTGAAAACATGACCCCTCAATTTAAAACAAGAGTGACAGCATGAACCTTTTCCTAAAACTGTCAGATTATCCTGAAATATCACTGCAATCCAATCATAAATGAAGAGAACTATGTTTTAAATACATGCAGCTAACGTAAAATATAAAGAGATTCCTTCATTTAATGGGGAGGTAGACAGTATAAAATGTATTAGTTTTAAATTTTAACTAACTGAAATTAGCAAATCGTTGTCTAAAAACAATTTAGTTATATATTCCAAAGATGATATTATCACATTTCGACAAAAGAATTTCTGCAGTAGAATCGCTTTAGGATTTCCTTATGTAAACATTTCTTAAATTCTTATAGATGGGAAAAAAATAGTAAAAATTAGTCAAAGTGGCAAGCCCTTTTTTTTTAAAGCTTCAATAAAAACAGTTCTTGCCTAAAATCCCAGGGCTGATATAGTACTGCTCTGATCATCTAATAATTTATATCTACAGCCTATTTTCAGTCTTCATTTAGATATAAATTTAGACAATGCTGGAAATTAAATATAAACACAGACTATGTGGAAAGGCGCTATGAGAAATAATAATTTCAACTTAAAGGCAAAAGCTTTTTTAAATAGCATAACAGCAGTAGCTGATGGATTGTCTTTCCAGCCTATTTTAGTTAGAGCAGCACTTTCTCTAAAGACCAGATTTTTCCATGCCCTAATTATTTTTCAGATTACTACAATATAATCCATGTGTTATTAGCCTTGAAAGATGTTACACCCTGAAGCAAAATATAGCACTCAAAATGGCTTTTCTGATGTAAAACAATAAATAACCAATCTTTATACATCACCACCAAGTTGCAAAGACTGGTTTACAATAGAAATACAGAGCCTTAAAATGATAAATTCAATTTAAAAGCCAGAATATTAACAATGAATTAAAGAGATCAACTATTAAGAAACTGTCTAAAAAGATAGATGCATCACGTGCTGGCCACACCCACAGCCAGTTTAGCAAAAGGGGAAAAAAGTAATGATACATCACGTAACACCACTGTGACCACACAAGTTTGGCACCCCTAAATTAATGTAAAAACTGTTTGTCAGCCTCTAACTTTCTGCTGAAGCTTCACTCTTATCGGCTGCCATAGTAACGGGGGAGGGGGAGCTTGGTGATAAGTGGGGGAAGAGTGATAAGTGGGGGCCCTGTATACAAGTAACAGACTATACATTCCTCGGCCAAGATGTTTATGCCTGGTCAAGGCCAACCATTCCAGAGAAGTAATGGTCGCTAACAGCTGCAGATGCCTGCCTCGTGACCTATTGAGAACTAAGGATTGGACAGTCTTCTTCAGACCCTGGAGGGAGGGTTTTGATATGTATGTTTCCCGCAATTTGCTCAGATCTTGCTTTCGCTTTCTCTGCATTCGCTTCTTTCCCAGTAAAAGTTCCCTGTTTTCAAACACAATGAATTCAGGTTTTTTCTTTCTTGGGATTTGAATGAGGCAGACCTGACACTGTTCTAACTTGTCATGAGTCATGTCTGTGGCAATAACAGGTGAATTTTCCTACCAGGCCTCAGTGAGTGATAGAAGGAATCAGAGACCATTCTCAAAATTCAACGCACCTACGGCTTTAAAGGCAATTAATATCTGTATCTCAGATGAAAGAACCAGGGTAAAATGCCTTTTTTGCTTGTTTTCTCTCCCCCTCAACCCCTCCGAAACTGGCCTGATTACAAAGTTCTGTATAATTGACATTTCTGGACTAGATACAAAAACAGCCCACTGAAGCACATTTCAGTTATTAGCTCGGAGATTATCCATGTAGGTGCTGCAGTTTTAAAATCATTTTCTTTCAAGAACTGTTGGTTACTCAAGTGAACCTGGTTTTAAAAAAATGCTCTGTCTGTTTCCTTACTTTAGCAAATGAAAGAGGTCTACATTCCATATTCTACACCCCTTCAGAAGGACTATGATCTCATCCCAAATATGTAAATCTGTTATTTCTCTGAACAATGACCTTCAAATTAATTTAATTATTAAATTTATAAGCTGCCCATCTCACTGTCTGAGGTAACTCTGGCTAGCTTACAATACAGTAAAAAAAATAAAGATATTAAAACAATTATAAATATAAAAAATGGACTGAAATTGTAAAAGAGTAAATACAGACTACAGAATACAAAAATGAATATTTTTGCCCTGTTTGTGTTCAGCTTTTATTTATAATTCCTTCCATACCTTATAAACCAATAAATCAGACCAACTAATCTGGCTTTAATTGGTTCCCAGGCACAATTTAAAGTGCTACATATTTTAAGCATGGACTTCCCCAATAAAATGTTATTTAAAACATTTTATCTTCACCAAAGGCTTTGTTATTTTATTTAGAATGTTTGGAGTACAAGACAATTGTGAAACTCCATTACAGATTAGTTAAAGGAAGAAAAAAGTATCTGAAGCCTTATGGTCTAGATCAGTGTTTCTCAACCTTGGCGACATTAAGATGTTTGGACTTCAACTCCCAGAATTCCCCAGCCAGCAAAGCTTAGAAGGTTGAGAAACACTGGTCTGGGTTATTTTGTCTGAGAGAACAGACAGGATATAAAAATGATTGAAATAAACTACAACTATTAGAGGTAACAAAACATCTTGCTGAAGAGAATGACTATTGTATCAGCTGGATCTACTACCTTTTGTTCAACTCTTTTCTCCAAAGTAAATGTTTTGGTAATATTAGCTGTTGACAAAGATCTAAAGTCTTACCATCATTATCTGAACTGATATTAGAAACTAGCTCCTTAATTCGCTTATGCATGACTGTGTGTTCTTTCTAAAGATTTGCAGTGTCTGGCTTACCTGGAAAAAGAAAAATGCTTGTCCAAACCAATAATGCATGATAGTAACTTGGGCTGCATCAAACTCCAGTGGCTTCCAGATGTAGTTTCTCATCATGGTTTGAATGAATAGGCATAAGACCAAAACTGGTAAGTTATGAGGTCTGAACAAGAGAGCTGATAGCAGAACCAGCCCACCGTAGATTTCCCATAAACCGGTAAACTTGATCTTAGTATTTGTTGAAAAAAATAGAGATTTGAATAAATCTTTTGTGCCTGTGAAGATGATTCCAAGTACAAAGATGTAAACAAAACGTGCTTCGATTGTGCCCCTAAAAAGAGACAATAAAAAGACATAGTTAAATCAACTTCTGATGAGTTCAAGCATTTGTTTCTGGGGTTCTTAAAATCCATAAAAATCACATAATCCATAAAAACTATACAGTATTAATAATAATTAATCCTACTACTTTCAATATTTATATAAGCCATTGTATTTTGTAGCCCAATAGTTTCTATAATTCTTCAGAGGTAAACCCCCAGTCTGTGAAATAGGGTAACATCATCACCCAAGTTATCTTTAACTACAAGTAACTGATTGAAGCCATTTGGGATGCAAATATATAAGTAAAAAATATTTCACATCTGAGGTGACCTGACTTATTCATGTGTGCTACTTATCTTCCCAATAACAAGCAGAAAGATTACAAAAGATCTTCATTTCCCCCATTCAACAATTTTCTCTGGACAGCCTTTTGTACAAGAGTATGGACTTAAAAATCAATCAAAAGGCCCAGTCGATTCCTTCAAATGCTCAAGAGGGGTCAAAACAACTTAAAATAAAAGGAGAATGTGGTAGACTAATTCCCTCTATTCACTGGCCTTTGAGCAGAATGGGGACTTTGCATGCAATAAGGATACATCAAAGACTTGAATTGGAGACATCAATCTTGAATGAAAGAACAACACAATATACACAATTGGCTGCTCCCAAAATATTGGCAAGAAATACTAAGAACTCCAAAACAAAACAAACAAACATCCAACACACATACACACTCCAAACCTACTAAATTCTTAAATAGCAATTTTAAATGTTCTTGGAAAATCCTAAGAGCAACTAGGCTTTCTTCTCTGCTGTATCTTCTCTACAATGATAAGAAGCAAGACAGAAACTGAGATTTATATTTTTAGTTTAAAGACTTTTCTTGTAGGTCAAACATGGGTCATCTATTTTTTTTTCAGCTAAATGCATATACTCCATTATTCCCTCAATTTATGTGAACATACCTCCTGTGATAATTAACTGCCTATCTATCCATCACTTAAGCATCAATGTGATGGATATGTGTGAAGCTGCCACCTAGAGTCATGAAGGGTCTAAAATGGGTAGCGATATAAATCTTTTAAATAAATGAATAAATCAAAATAAACAGCTATTTTTACATCCAAATGTTTCTCTGTTGACAGCTTACACTGATATTCTTACTCTCTGCTATTTTTCATCATCATGGTTCTCCCCTCCCTTAAATCAGTGGTTTTATACACTCCTGTATCAATGTTTTAACGGATGCCACTAATCAGGAATAGTGCAATAGTAGATTTTCTGCATTGAAGTTAATTCAATGAAGAATTTAAAGACAGAATCGCTGCAAGAAAAATAGTCTTGGCCAAATCCATCCAACATCAATCATCACTTAAAAGCAGATCTGCAATTCACTATTTTTTTTTCTTTTCAGGCACAACCCTCATAAAATAATTAACTGCCCTAAATCTCATCAGCTTCAAACTGACACTCTGCTTAGAGATCACCATAATTGCTTATGGCATAAGCTCTTATTAGATTAGAGTTGCCTTCATTAAATGCAAGAAATAGACTCTAGTAAATCTTAATGACTTAATCTCAGATGCTGGTAAAACTTTAAATCATCATCATCACCATTATCCTCATCATCTTCATCATATCATGATTAATTTCCTTTCCTTACCTACATCTTTACCTTAATCCAGCTCATTTAAATAGCACAATTGGAATTTCATTTCAAAATTCTGAGCTGGGGTGATGGTGGTAGGAGGAAAATAAAACTCTATACAACTACTGCTGCAGCCCAAATTATATGATTCTTACACAAGGGGAATGGAGATATTTATTAACAGTTTCAGTCTATGTCCATATGTGTCCCAAGTACAAATTTACTCATTAGGTACATTGCTATAGAATCTTGCAGTGAAGCATATGTTACAAGAAAATGTTATGACCTGAAACTTAAGAGATTTGTTACAGGCCAATGGTGGCCTGTACAAGAGTTGACACCATGAGTTTTCCAATCTTGGCTTCTCTTCAAACATCAACCTAGTTGCCAAAGATAATTAATAACCCTCTGAATGGAACACAGTGCTTTTTTACCCTCAGTGGTGGTGATTTTCTAAGATCATCAGGGAATATCTTAAATATCTCAACAGTTTGAAATACATGCATATGTACGGTGTTTTTAAGAAGAAAACTTAAAAACTACCCCTTAATCGAAGAACAGCAATTTAAATGATTCACAATACTCAAAAACTAGAAGTGGGTTTGGTTTTTTTTTGAGATTTTATATGTTGCATGACAATATCTGGGATGAGACCTCTGATCCTACCTGAACTGTACTATAGCAATCTATGTATATAATATAATATAATAGCGGTCAGACTGGTTAGATACCAGGAAGCCTCTTGCAGGCCACCTCTCTCAAAAGTGTAGAGTGGCCGTAATTTTCCACCTTTTCTTGTTAAGTGCTGCTTTATGCATTTACAATGCAGCAGGTCCACTGATGAACAGGCATCATTAAAAATTATGAACAAGTCACAAACACAGTGCGCATCTCACATTCTTTTTGTACAACCTCCCATTTGGGCCACAGGCACTGGAGCAAAACTATGCCAGCTTTGCATATCAAGCAAGGATTAGAAAGAAAAAGATTTGCTATTTGAATTTCATTACAGTGCTTCACAAAGCACAGGCTGAGAAAAGTATTATTCAGCTGGCACCATAAATCAAGCAACCATAAATTACAATTTCAGGATAAATATCTACTCTATGTTCATTCTAAAAAGGTACTAGGAATCTAACCCGGCGCTATGCTCAAGAATACTTCCAGCCTGAAATCACAAATAGTTGCATAGTTTACTGATTACTTTGCTGAACTTTAAGAAAGCATATTATTGTGCCAGCCCAGAAACTTTAAACTACATGCATCTACAGTATGAACTACTATCCAGGCAATGGAAATATTACACTAGCAGTTATAAGGACGAAAGAGTCACATTATAAGAGATGCTTTTATAAATATCAACAGATATTTAATTCCTGCCAATCTTTTCTCACAGGAATTAGTCATGAAAACTTTTCCCAAACTTTTTTTCCCAAGTATATCTACCATTGCCCCCTAACATTTCATTAGTTGTCTATAACAAACAATAAATAATCTGCCAGTATATACGCATGTTTAAAGGCAAAATACTCTACTGCTTCTTAACCTTTTTCTACCTGGGTCCCCTTCTGACTTAGTTTTTCTCCTGTGGGATCTCTGTCCAGGTCCCATTACTGGATATGAACATGGGACAGGAATTGTGTTTTTGGGCATCCACGGGACAGTCTTTGCAATCTAATAGAACTAGTGTTGTAGGACCTAAGGACAAATGATAGAGGAAACACTGCTGACTTAAATTGGGTAAATTCTCAAAAATATTTGGCCACTGGTGGGAACAGCATGCTCGAACTGATCCATGAGGTCCATCGCAATTTTAGCTGCTTATATGCAGCATTCTCTGTCTTCTATCTTGCCCATTTTGATCTATAATTGAATCAGGGAAGAATGATAAGCAGGTATTTTTGCATTGTTAATTTATTTGTTATATTAATTTATGGTGCAATTTTGTAGTGTTGTTTGGATTGGAGGGATTATAATAGGAAGAGAGTATTAAAGTAGAAGCGGGGAGTTTGTATCATAGAGCTGAACTGGAATGGGATGATCTCGCTGAGGTAACTTATGTTCTTGTCATATCAGGCACAAACAACCAGACCCATAGGTGAATAGTTTTTTTTCTCCTCAGGGGAATTTAAGATGCAGCACTTATAGTATAAAACCTACCCCTTACAATGTTCCCCCCACATTTTCTTTGGGAATAGAATCTAAAAAATTCTGCCATGCCCGCTCTGGAGATGTTTGATCTCTAACCAGGTCCTCTGCAGCCCACAGGAATGACGCAATAAAAAATGTATTGGGAGCCAAGAAAGAAAAGGCTTCAGATTTGGTTTTGTGAGCCACCCAGAGGCAATGCTTAAATCCATTAAATGAATAAATAATTGCAGCAGCACAAGAAATCTCTCTGGCTTGCCTAAAATAAACTGCTAAAATGAGGGGAAAACCTGAATTACCCAGGAACAGAAGGACTATTCTATTGTAATACACAAAACCAATTCCTAAGATCAAAACTCTATAATTTTAAGCGTGCGTTTTTTGCATCAACACCTCACTGGCAGATTCCAGGGTTCTTATCAAAACAGAGTAAACCCCTCAAACCTAAAATCTACCCAAAACTCTTAGAAAACACGTGCACAGACCCACATAGTACTTATTTGTGATGTTTCTTTTAGACCTCAAGGTGTTAAGTACATTTACATAGCTGCTAATGAACTTACTTTGAAATATCTTTTCTGTCTCGTTGCCATGGAAATTCCACATTTCCTATCGCTGCCCGGTAACTGTACACTCCCAAGAGTCCAAGTGCCACTGCTATTTTCGAAACCAAACAACATCTTCGATGAACAAGTATAAAGATCATAACTAGAGACGCTGATGCCAGAAGAGAAAGTTCAGCTTTATGTTCGGAGCTGTAAAACCAACAACAGATTCAATTAGATTTTTAAAAAAAAAATAAGATTCACTTACAAGTTCTTTTGTTCTCTCCCTCTTTCTTAACAAGCGTCACTTCATTCAAAAATCAGAAAACCAGTAATCTTTTCTCACCACATTAGTTTTTGTAAACTCTTTATGTAGCATTTATTCTTTGCCAAAATATCAGACATTTTACAATCTTACACAAAGCATCAAATAATGTTCTGAGTTACCACTTCAGAGCCTTCATAAAGACCTTTGAATGATGTGATGATTTCATTTACTTTACTTTTTGCAGAAGGAGGTCTTTCAAAATTCTCATTTTCAGTGAGCATTTTCCATATTGCTTTTAACTGTCAGGAGTCTACGGAGTCTATAATTAGAATATTTCCTTTCAGAAGAATTGGGATCCATCCATTTGCTCATATAATAAGAATAGTTTGGCCACCTTCTTTAAAGTTAATCAGATAATAAGTATAGGAAGCCTTCTCACCTGTGGGCCACACGTTGAATTATCCCAGGTATATACAGTGTTGGTTTAAGTGCTAGGCAGAGCTTAAATAGATTTGAAATCACTGATATATCTTTATAAATCACTGCGTGGTGGCATAGTGGTTAGAATGCAGTACTGCAGGGCTAACTCACTGCCCACTCCAAGAGTTCAATTCTGAGCGGCTCAAGACTGACTCAGCCTGCCATCCTTCCAGAGTCGGTAAAATGAGGATTCCAATATACTGACTGTGTAAACTGCTTAAGAGAGGGCTGTAAAGAGCTGCAAAGTGGTATCTAAGTCTAAGCGCTATTGCTATTTCTGCAAGCAAATCTGACTGCCTCCATTTGTTACACTTATTATAATACTCACTTTTATAATTCTGGGGAAAAAAATACACACACTTTTCCGATTCTGGAAAAAAATATTAAAGACGAAATTGGCACAAAAATCTTTTAGCCTAAGTAGATCAGTAATATGGAATCAACTGCATTGTGTCAAGGATTATTTTATTTATTTATTAAATTTATATACCGCCTCTCTCCCGAGAAGGGACTCCGGGCAGTGTACAACCAACTAAAAACAGAGACAATAAAATATTATGGGGCATATTGTAACACGCACAATGCTCAGACTCAAGATACTATACCACTGTGGTCTAGTAAAATATCTAAAAATATCTAAATCAGACCATGCAACTAACTTCCTGCTTCTCAGAAAAACATTGATTATTTTCTTACCCAGCCTAATCCTGATATGTTAATACAATCCTGTATTTTCCAGGATTCTGTATATATAACACCACCAGGCACAAGCTTAACACTGCTCTCAGCTTCCAGAAAAATCTCACATTTAATTTTTTTTTGGGGGGGGGGGACGGGGGCAGGTTGTCTGTTTTTTAAAAAAGTGCCTTTCAAGGCATTATAGTTGCCAAAATGTGTAATCAATATCTGACAAAATCTGGCTCCTTTCAATAAGCATCAGTAGTGCAAACAAAGCAAAACAATGCAAAAGGATTCTTTCAAAGGCAGTTTATAAAAAGCAACATAATTTTGCTTTTTGCGTCACAGCAGTTGGGTTGCCTTGGTGCTCGGTTCTCATTTTATTTTTAGCACAGAGCACACACAGCTTTGAGTCGTGGGGGTTCTAGCGATACTTCTCCCTCCTCCCTCGCCACACACACGCACTGCACGGCCTGCAGGAAATACAGATTTATCTAACCCATTGGTGGGTTTTCACACATGGCCAGCAGCATACTCAAGTTAGTAAATCACGTTTGCTCTAGAAAGCACACTGAGTGTGCCACCAGAACAAGGTGCTGCTGAAACATTCTGATTAAGGAGCTGGAAGGTTATGTCACACTCGAACATGTCTGCAACTTCCCTCTGTGGTGAATAGACACATAATAAGGTAAAAAGGGAAGCTTTAGCAAGAGATGCAAAGATGAATTTGTTTGTGTGACCGGACTAAAAATGAAAATGTTTTATTTATTTATTTATTTATTTGTTTGTTTGTTTGTTTGTTTGTTTGTTTGTTTGTTTGAATTTTTATACCGCCCCCTCTCCCTAGGGACTCGGGGTGGTGTACAGCGATTAAAACCCACATAACAAAAACTAAAAACCAATTAAAAGAATTAGAT
>JANHFJ010003597.1:20176-30571 GCA_032468195.1 Cerberus rynchops
CTAGCTGTAACAAATCAAAATTCAAAATTAGTTAAGTTCAGAATATTTTTAACTTCCACCAGACTGCAACTTCATTCAAAAGCAAACATGGCCAGGAAATTGTTAAATTTATGCAGACAAATAAGTAGGATTTGTCAACGCGCAATTTTAGTTTAGGATGTAAAAACCACCAAATAGCCATCCTGAATTTACAATGTATACTATTATACATTGTACAGTATCCTTTCAACATACTATATACTACATTGGGAATGTATGTAGACTGGACATTATAGGAGTCTGAAAGAAAATAAAGCAATATAGTCCTCAACATACGACCTCGATTGAGCCCAAAATTTATATTGCTAAGTGAAACATTTGTTAAGTGAGTTTTCCCCAATTTTATGATCTTTCTTGCCAATTAGTAATCATTACAGTTGTTAAGTTAGTAACATGGCTTCCCCCTTGATTTTGCTTGTCAGAAGATTACAGAAGGGGAGCACATGACTCCGGGATATTGCAACTATGATAAATATGAACTGGTTGCCGAGCTTCCGAATTTTGATCACATGACCAAAGGGGTGCTGCAACGGTCATCAGTAGGAAAAATGGTCCTAAGTCACTTTTTTTCAGTACCGTTGTAACTTTGACCGATCACTGCCATGTTCCTCCGAAAATGCAACCTACTCAAAGTAAGTCCTAGCTTGATTTTTTATATATGCGCCCAATATAAGCCCTACCCCCCCAAAAAATAAGCCCTAATTAAGACGCTGCCCACCCCAGGTGCACGGGTAAAAATTAAGGTAGGTTGGGGATGTAGGTGGTGGTAGAACTGCCCTATTATTTACCTTTGGATAGTTGGAGGCAGGTCTTGCACACCTCAGCTCATTTCTTCTGCAGCTGGCAAATCTTTGCTGAAGGCCTCTGTAGCCGATAACAGAGCTCCGGATGGATCTGGAGCTCTGTTATTGGTTTCAGAGGCCTTCAGGAAAGCCTTCCTGGCCTTGACAGCTGAAGAAGTTCCTGAAGGCCTCTGACAGCGAAAAAGAGACCAGGGAGTGAGGTGAGTCAGTGGATTACATCCCCCCTCCAAAAATAAGACCTGGTGCCTTTTTTGGTGGCAAAAAATATAAGGCAGGGTCTCATTTTCAGGAAAACACAGTGAAAGAACTGTTGTAAGTCAAGGACTGCCTGTACACATGGCCTTTCCTATATGCTAGACTGGACGAATGATTTGTGTAATTCAGAATAGTCCTTTTATGTTCTTACTTTATCAAACTATGCCTCAACAATCACTGCAGCACAACAGATTGTCAAAGAAGAATACAGCACATACTGGAAAAGAACAAGCGAGTTACAAAATGGATACAAGCGTGCTTTCAAAACAAGCCTTCGCATTAGAGCTTAAGACTAAGGCCTTACTCAAATAATGGGAGTAACTTTAGAACTTAACTCACCTTTGAATCCTTACTAAAACCTGTACTTTCACAGAAACAACTTGGTATGACATCTTAATTATTCAAACAACAAAATAACTATATGTTCAAGATTATTTTGCCACCTTCTTTAAAGAGACCAACCATTCTGAGATATGGAAGTTGTAGGAAATTCCAAAATAATGTTTGCAACGCTCCTGTAACATTCACACAAATCTTATTAACAGCTAGCCCGTTCAATGAAGCAGCTCATTAAAATAAGAGAAATTTAGTTGGGAATTAATTCACAATTGATTTCAGTAGTTCTGTTCTACTATACCACATTGTGTATAGTATACCATGATAGGAAAATCAAGAAGAACACAAACAGTTCAAAATCAATGTGATCAATTGAACACACTTGGCTTTGCTTGTTTTTGTAGCAATCTGCCAATCAAATCTGCAAGATGGCTAAGGAGATCTTTCCTTGAGCAAAAATAGGACTAAAATTATCTATTATTGTGGTTGTAAGCGGGATTGACATTTTATGATCCTATTATACATTAATTAATAAACACGAAGGGTCAGAGATTATGGAGAAATCAAGATATAATTCAGCTCAGGTTTACACAATAATTGCAGAGAAAGCCTTGGCTGTTTTTATTTTGAATGTATGAATGGCAATTAACATTTCACCAGTGAGAAAAAATACCTATTATCCACAATTGCAGGTTGATTTAGAGAGAAGCCAAAGTCCTTATGATTCTACAACAATTTGATCTGGACTGATATACGTATGTATTGTTTGATTTGTAAACAACAGGCACTAAAACCACTTATATTGAAACCTGAAACTGAAAACTAGGAAAAAAGTGACTTAGATTTTGCCCTATTTCTCTGCTCAAACTTTCTCCAGCATCTTAGTGACAGAAAAGTGCCTGTGTTTTATAAAGGCATAAAAGAACATGAAAAGATATTGTGACTGACAGAAAGCATAATTGCACAAGGAAAAAGGAATAGTGTGTAGATCCTCCCTGGAAAGACAAATGAACAACTGATAAGAAATTATATAATACATTCCAGTATATATTTTTTTACCTTCAATGGTTGTCTTGCATTTATAACCCGCATTTCCAGAAGGGAAATTACGACCCAAAAAAGCCCAGAAGCCAGCACAATAATTCCACCTGCCAAAATCCAGGGTAAGGTGCAAAAATAGCATAAGCTTTCCGTGGACGTGCACACAACTACATGAATGGCACTCCATGTTAGGCACATCAAGTAGAACATCAGAGAACACAAGGATGAGTTTGGTATCTTAAATTCAGCTCTGCTGCTCAGGGATTTTGGAAGGCTCAGTAAGAGTAAGAACAACACCTATGTGGGGGACAAAGAGAAACATGGTCAAAATCTAGTCTACAACTCAACAAGAGGCAGAGATTATACACTATCTCATATTACAGGTAGGGTGCAGCCTGACTCCGTCATTTCTCTAACCATCCAGCAAATCAAGCAGACCCCATTAGCATGCAATACTGTTCATTAAGCTACCTCTGTAATATCAAGCAATGGAGTCCTCGACTTACGACCACAATTCAGCCCGAGATTTCTGTCACTAAGTGAAACAATCGTTTAAATGAATTTTGCCCCATTTTACGACCTTTCCTGCCACGGTCGTTAAGTGAATCGCTGCACTTGTTAAGTTAGCAACAAGGTTGTTCAGTGAATCTGGCTTCCCCATTGACTTTGCTTGTCAGAAGGTCGCAAAAGGGGAATCACATGACCCTGGGTCACCACAACTGTCATAAATATGAGTCGTTTGCCAAGCGTCTGAATCTAGATCGCACGACCATGAGGATGCTGTAATGCTCTTAAGTATGAAAAATGGTCATATGTCACTTTTTTTTTCCAATGCTGTTGTAACTTTGGACGGTCACTAAATAAACTGTTTTAAGTTGAGGGTCACCTGTATGTGGCTTTAGGGGCAGATTACTTTTCACTACCATACTGGAACTGTCTAGACGGAAGCGAGTGTCAATTACACCTTCATCTACACAGAACAGGTCAGGCAGCTAGTACCTAGTTCTTTGGTGACTGTGAAGTTCCAGAAACAGAACTTTGCCCTTTTTGTGGTCCCTGGTACTGTTCCTTTCTCTATTTCTCTTTCTCTCCTGGTATGATTATATAGAATAATGTCTTTTATCATACCTCTTTGTGAACCCTGGTACTGTCTGAACTTTAAGTAAAGTTTATGCTTGTTCGTATGAAGATTCATTAAGAGGGGGAAAAGACTCAAAAGGGAGGAACAAAGGAGAAAAAAATGAAGATTAAAAAAGATAAAAAGGAGAGATTTAACAGTTACTGTTAAAGTTAACAATCACAAGACCATCTGATGTTGTCTATCCTTTACCAGGCTTTTTGTTGCATAGAATAACACACAGCACACAATGGTTCCCTGCCAAGTTCACAGACAGAAAAGTTATTTACAACTAGTGTTGGGAATCGGGATAAAAATGTCCCATGCCTAAATCTAATCAGATAGCCTTGTGTCAAGTTAAGTTTAGCTCAGAGCATACACCAAGTGTAAACACCATGAAACTGTGCAAATTATGTAACAGGTTGAATGTGCTGCTTTATCAAAGTATGGCTTAGTTATTCCCAGAAGAGATCCATACAGTTCTCATCCTCCAGCTTTTCTGCAAATCTCTGAAAAACTGGCTCTGCTTTCAGGCCTGGGATTATGAGGGCTGGCAATCACGTTAGTTTTCTTTTGAGACGCTGGTTCTTTGTTCCAAACATCTTTTTTTTTTTCATTTTACTCTTTTCCTACTTTTGGAGATGGAAGCTACTCAGAAACACTGGGAGTTGGGTGGCTTTTAAGACCAAGAATGAATGAATGAATGAATGAATGAATGAATGAATGAATGAATGAATGAATGAATGAATGAATGAATGAATGAATGGTCCATACCTCCAGAATAATCATCATTCCTATTATCATTGAATATATGTCATACTGGGCCACTTGCTTGCTTAAAGAAGAGCTCAGGATCTTGAGAGCTTCCAAATATTGTTTTATGATTTTTTTGCTGAAATTCGTGACAACTTGTGTACTACTGACGTCCAAATAGTGTTTAATCCAATTCCCATGAGCTCTTTCTGCCTTCATAAACATTTCAAATCCAGGATCTAATAATAACAGACAAAAATGCAGACAGAACATTATATTTTGATATAGAATTTAAATTAAAGCTTTCCCCGTAATGTTTAACCAGTTGTTTTTTCTCAATTTATGGCTACTAATATGAACAACAGTGGACCAGATCACCCATAGCCCCAAATACTTACTCAGGGTTAGCTAACTTTCCAGGTAGTCTTGGTCACTAAGCAATGTGTTCACGATACAATCAAAGTTTCAGCAATCTCAGTTGCCTTTCTTGGGTGAAACCTGCATGTTTACAGTGTCCCATTATCAGGTGATCACCATTTGCAATCTTCTGCTGGCTAGCTCATTGGCTCTGTTTGTCAAAAGCCAACAATGAAGGTTGAAAATGGCAATTACAAAATTGCGGGACATTGCGATGTCATAACTGTGAGGCATAAACAAGCACCTGATTGTAATTATGTGATCGCAAGGACACTGTGATGGCTACAGCGTCATAAATTGCCCTGTTCAACACTGCTGAACGATGAACAGTTATTGAATAAGTCAACATTAAATGAGGATTAACTATTCTGCATAATTTTGTCTGACAAAGGAAATACTAAATACTAAAAAAACAAAAACAAAGCAATGTTGGATACAAATCCACGCAGTGATAAAAAATATACTGCAGCTCAACATTACCATAAAATCAGAATTATTCCTATTGGGTCTTATTTATAAGGAATTAGGAAAAAAATAGGAAATTGACATTTATATATAACTGTGGCAAGATTATTGTATTCAAAAACTTGGGAAAGCAATAAAATACAATGAGTGAAAGATTGGATTATAAAATTAACTGAATCTGCAGCTTGCTCAGAGGAAAAAAAAAACCTGACAATATATCTTTTTGAAAGATTGAAAGCTTATGTGGACTTTTTGTTGAAAGAAAGGACTGAATTGATGATTCTTGGATCTGTGGATTCTAAAGGAGCAAAGAAGATAGTGAAATCGTGAAGAGTGGGGGTCCCCAATCCCCAATCTGTGGACCGGCACCAGGTCATAGAACGCCAGAAACCAGGCATGCAAACAAGCAAAGCCCTATTTGCAGGATACAGGCAACATGCGAAATCACGCCACCTCTGGTCCACGGAAAAACCTTTCTCCACAGAACCAATCTCTGATGCCCAAAACATTGGGGAGCTGCTGGTTAAAAAGATAATTACTTACTGTAAAGAAAGGCAGGAGGCAATAATTTTACATTTTTTTCTTTTTTTTTAGTCCTTTTATTCCCCTTTTTGTTTACTCTTACTACAATTTTCTGGCTACTGCTTAGGGATGCCATACTGTAGACCTGAGTCATATTGGGTGCATTCACACTTTTGCAACTAAACATGACAGCTTCGCGTAACTTGAAAACAAAGTCGCTCTTTGTAAAGGAAGACACGTTAACCACATGCCCACTCTATTTAGGACTAATGTTGACAGGAGGGTTTTTACCTCCAAGCTGAATTTCAGTTTTTTAAAATTATGATAAATATGGAAATAATGTTATACCTTCAGATTTACATTACAGATATAAGACTTTTCTTCAGTGTTCTGTCTTATCCTAGGAAAAGTGGTGGCGAACCTATGGCACACGTGCCCAAGATGGCACACTGAGCCCTCTCTGTGGGCACACATGCCATCACCCCAGCTTACCTCCAGCTGGTCTTTGGCTCTCCACTGCACATGAACGCACGTTTCCAGAGACCCAGCTGGTCTTTGGGTCTCCTCTGGGCATGTGCGTGTGATTGCACATTCATGCGTGTCAGCATGCATGCGCCCATTTGGGCATGCGTGCTTGTGCATGTACGCATTTTGACATGCGATGTCGAAAAGGTTCACCATCACTGTCCTAGAAGCATAACGTAAAAGGTTTCATTCATATTTAACATCAACATCTAATTGACCTATACAGCCAATTCTCACTTTTGTTTTTCATTTGCCTTCATTCACTTATAAGCAAGCTGCTTGCTAATTTTCAGAATGTTACTTCCTTTCTTCATGCCGTAATATATAATTGTTCATGGGAGAAAATAAAAACATCCTAATTACCAGATCATATTGAACTTACTTGCCTTTCTCATACAAAGGGACATTCTCTTGAAGAAGTTTACTGAGTTGGAAACCATTCAAATGCAACAACCTTAGCTGTTCTCTAGCCGTCTTCCACTCTATCACAGGGGACAGAAGCTTCCCAACGCTGTTTCTTGAAATCGGCAAGCCAAGTCCTAATGCTAAGGTGACAGCTATATCAGTCTGTTGGATAAGTTCTGGATATTTTCGGGGACCTAAAGAGAGGAAGAAAATATTGATTAAAGCTTATCTATTCCTCATCCCACAAAATATAATTTCTTGACCAGAAGAAATGCTGTCCCATAATCATTTTTCTCCTTTCTGTACTGCATTCAAAATAACAGCTCTTTCTCCTCATTATTTTTTTTTCCACAAGAAGATTTAGCAAGTATTCACAGAACCTCAAATACTGTGAAATTCAAACTCTCCCTTGCCACTTTTATGTTACTTCATGTAAATTTAAAAAGTTACTACTGTTTCTAAGTAACTGAACCGATGACAAAAGCAGGGGCTATTGGGAACCCAGAAAGTATCCAGGATGCATATTTCTTTTAGAACATTTGAATGTATATTTCTGTGTTTCAATTCTTTTGAGAAAGAAGTGACTCACTTAGCTTTAATAATGTCACTGAATGGTATGCTATTCTTTTGACACCACTTTATGCCTTTAACCATGAAAACAGGTAGGTCCGCTTTGCATTAAAATATTAATATATTAATATATACATATAATATATGATTGCTTCTGGAGTTATTAAGACCCCACTTAGCAGATACATTAAGACACTTACAAATTTCTCCAGATAAAAATATTCAGGCCAAATTTTCACCACACAACTTGTTTCTGGAATATAGTACTTCTGATTATTTGGGACTACATGGAAGATTGAATAAAAAAAACGAGAAAATGGATTTTCATGGAGTTATGGAAGATTCTACCATGTAAACCACCACCACCTTTGCAACCTGAAATGGTACAGCCAGACGTTTCTATATTCAACCTATCGTGTTATTAAGAGAGAAAGTTGGTTCTTACCACCTGTCTGTTGAAAAGCAGAGCTGACAAAAAGCAAAGGGGTGCGAATTTCACCTTCTGAGGAACCACCATGATTGCCTGTTTCAGACATGCCATGGTCACCACACACAACAAGTAAATTGGGCAATGTTCCTTTCTCCAGATCCTGAATCAGAAGAATTTTTCAAAGTTTTAATGGAATAGTTTAACATTTCATTATCAGATCTGTTCCTTCACCTTGTGGATTTGAGCCAAAAAGATTAGGATTCTCGATTGCCACACACCCAAGTAAACTGATAAAAGATACCACACAGCAACAACCTCTCCCAATCCTTGTTAGGAATATATTATTAGGATTTCTCACAGCACCATTTATTTAAATAAGAAACAGGATTCCATCTAGCTAGTACTTTCATAACCTTTAAGCTGGCTAAGCAGAATGCATCTCAAATATGTCAAGTTCCTACATGCAAATATGCATTCAAAAATATGCTTCTGTAGATTCCTTGCATATATGCATTAATATTATATCAATACAAAATTTAAGAGCCTATCAGGTCCCCAAAGTTTCCTACATTTCAACTTTTTACCAGGTTAAAAATGAAATATTCAAGTCGTTACTAATTTTGTTCTGCTGAAATAAAGCCAACGTGCAATGATCCAACAGAACATTTTGGAACTTGAAATAAAATATTGTTTCCATCTCCTGCACATCTTATGGCCAATATATTAAAAAAGCCAATATAAATGCATTTTACTTAATCAACAATTCTAAGTGCCTGGGAGTAAGAACTGGAAAATGTGTCCCAATGAACGCAATGAGACTTGGTTTCAACTGATCATTTATTTGATCAGGCTGTAAGATAAAATGCATCTGTAGATTGAAATCAGAAACTTCGAATCTTCTTCCTGTTTTCATGATCAAATGCATCTTCAAACCTTAAGCATCTCACCTTGGAGAGCAGAGATTTATGAATAGTCGAGATAATGTTATCCATTTCAGAAAGCTTTGGTCCTATCAAAGGACTGTTTGGCCCACTCAGATGACCAATATGATCCAATCCTAAATAGTGAAGAATGAGTATATCCCAGTCTTCTCTTATCAATACTTTATTCAAATGTCTAGTAACATTGTTGTCAACCTGAGTGAGAAAAAAAAAAGCAGAGCTATATTAGGCCATCACTTATTTTGCACCTATGCTATGCAGATTAATTAACAGCTCTTCTAATTATAAATGTTCTGATGGAAAGGGGTGTGTACAATGCAATGATTTCCCATTTAGCTCAAAACTTCCTACAACATTAAGGAAGCAAGTTAAGAGAGAAGGCCAGGCTGAATATTTTTTAGATATGCTACACTGCAAACCATTCAACATTTTTTCTTTCAATTATAATTCCACAATTGAGCCGAAACTCCGTTGCAAAGTGAGACAGTGGTTAAGTGATTTTTCCCCTTTTACGACCTTTCCCATACCAGTTGTTAAGTGAATCACTGCTGTTATTAAGTTAGTAACACAGCTGTTAAATGAATTTGACTTCCCCATTGATTTTGCTTGTCAGAAGATGGCAAAAGATGATCGCATGACCCCGGGACACTAAAACTGTCATAAATATGAGTTACTAAGAATCTTTTGATTACATGATCATGGGGGATGCTTCAAAGATCATAAGTGTGAAAAACAGTCATGTCACTTTTTTCAGTGCCATCATAACTTTGGACAGTCACTAAATGAACGGTTGTAGGTTGAGGACTATCTTGCAAAGGCAGAATATGAATAAATGAATAAATGTAAAAGCGGCACAAAAATACAAATCACCTTGCTTCTTTTGGTAGAGCAACTATAGGCAAGTCTGCTAAGTAAATTATAAAAAAGCTGGGGGAAGACCTAAACCTGGACAACTATCAGTTCAAATAAGGAAGACCAATGATATGTATTATATTGTCAGTGTAACGTTCTGGGAAATTTACTCATGTTGGAGGCTCTTTGACAAGTCTATAAACATCACATTTGGAACTAGGAGAGGCAACTTTTTTAAAAAAATGTTTTAATTGAACTACAATTAACAACTTTTTCAGGTAACTAAGCTAACATAAATCCAAGATTCATAGAGAAAAAAAATATAGAAAATACAAACTAATCTACAAAAATGTAAACAAGCAGGTACTAGACATGGACAATTTTACCATATATGTAAAATATTATCATATCACAGTCTATTGTTATTGAGATAAACCATATAATCCACTCAAATTTGATACTATAGTGGTTCCTGCCTCTACGTCTCATTATTTTGACTCTATAATTTTTTTTCTTATGTAACAGTTCAACAGATCTTGTTAATCTCGTCACAACTCTAAATCATCTAGTTTCCCAATACTGGGCAATTATTAGTTGCTAAAATTAGATAGGAACTAAGCTTATTTTTTAAACTTGAAGTTTGGTCTTGTAAATAAGTAAATGAGTAATCCTTCAATTCTTTGTTCAGTGATATGTATCTCCTTAAAAATTTTACATCCAAAGTGAATAGCTTTATCGCATGACCACCACCAATAAAAACATAACTTTTACACCTTCTAAAATTTGGAAGAGTAATTTTGATATATATATCACACTTCTTGCCCTGACTTGAAGCAGAAGGCACCAGCCTGAAGATGGTATGGCATTTTCTCACCATCGCTTGCAGGCAAACAGAAGTTCCCTTGCAAACGATGAAACAGAAGC
>JANHFJ010003598.1:49598-68490 GCA_032468195.1 Cerberus rynchops
CAAATCCCCCTCCCCCCGTTACTATGGCAGCCGATAGTGTTTTAAGTAGAAACGAAACAGAAACTTGAGGCTGACAAAGTCTCACTGGCTTAAGGTTGACTCAGCCTTCCATCCTTCCAAGGTTGGTAAAATGAGGACTCAGATTGTTGGGGGCAATATGTTGACTCTGTCAACCGCTTACAGAGGTAGAGTGCTATTGCTATGATCTTATAAGTCTAAGTGCTATTGCTAGGATCTTATATTGAGAAAATGTCAAAAACAGTCTAAAATAACTTTTTTTTAAAAAATGTAAATACAGTACATTGCTTTTAACATTTTAGCTATAAATTATAAATTATCTTAAATAAGCATTGGTTTAAGATAAAATAATCTGCATATAAGAAAACTTACTCAAAATTTACTCAATACAACTGAAAAGAGTTTCAAGGCAGAGAAAAAGCCTCAATCTTCACACAATGCACGATTCATTGATCAAATCAATTTCTATGAAATCTTTCAAAGGCTAGTTTGGGAACAGAATTGAAGGAGATGGGGTGAAATAAATCACAGATGTCATTTGTGCAATGGCTGCTAGCAAGCATGGTCCTATACTAACTGTGAGCAGCTGTTGCCCTAGGCTAACCATGATATTGGTGTCCCACCCCAAACTCCAAGGATGCTTTTTTGTTCCTTGAAACTTGGTGCTTTACTGAGCCTGGGAGCCTAGACGTCTAGCTGCTAGTCAAGATGACTATGTGGAACTTTTTCTTTCAAAGGCAATCTGCCATAGAATCTCACTTACTGAAACACAGAAGAGAGGCATATCCACATTGGCTCCTGGAATTATTTTGCCTGAGTCTAAGCAACAGCGGGGTGCCTCCATCACATACCAGAGTGTAGGCCACCAAAGCCTTTCATGTGTGCCATTATTCTAGCACATGAGGTAGAAATCTCTCCATCCATTCCTGGCAATAAAAATATGCTGACAAAATAAATAAGAATTCTCTGTCCTTTCCAGATAACCCAAATTTATTACCTAATGGCAGGGCTGGCTCTGTTTTTCCACCTTTCTTGTGCACTTTCTCCAGGAAACAAGGAATTGGATTGTGTGGTTTTGGGTCAAACTCTGAAAGGTTTTCCTCATGCAAAGCAGCCACTCTGATACTTATTTAGAACAATTATTCCTACTTTTGCGTATAGAAATATAATTTAAAAAAATGTACACATGTAGACTATAAGAGTTTCTGAATTTTATGAGATACACTTGAAAAGAATTGAATGAGAAAATATAAAACTGAATTTGTATAATTTCTATCTTATAAAAAAAATCTTGTACCTTGGTATTATGGGTTCATGTTTCAGTTTAATAAACAGTTGCACATATAGCTAGCATTTTTTTCTTCAAATATTCACTCAGACAGACCTCATAAACCATTTAATAGAAGAGCAGTAACATTTGATAGTTCCAGTGTCATGTTAAATTGTAAAACTACTTTAGAATTCATAGCAAACTACAGATAATGCTTATCTACTTATGGTTAACTGTATTTGAAGAGGCAGCTTTGTATAAGGACAAAACAAAACTCATATATGTAGCACAAAATTCAGTGTCATGAGAATCTCATTTTTCTTTGCTACAATAAATATGCTTCTGGTTCTCATTTTGAGTTTAAAACAGAGGACAGTGTTCAATAGACATTCAAGAAGTCAAAAACATAAGGAACGGGTTTTTCCCAAAGCATGGAGTATAATTTCAGTCCTGTAGATCATTTTCCTTGGCCATCAGAATTATGCAAAAGAATAGCATGCAAATTGCTTGATTAGCCTATTTTTCATTGGTTACCATAATCTTGTCCTTTAGCCAATCTCTTTTTGTTCCAACCTGCTCTTCTCTGTACAATTTGATACTCCTGGTAGATACCGGATGTGATTCCAGTGCTTGTCAGTCGCAAGATACAGAAACCTGAGTGACTGGCACAAGTGTGGCATACTCCATTCTGAAGTAATCACCTCAGTTGAACTTCGTCCATTGAAATATGGGGGTGGAGTAATTCTTCCATCTAAATAGTAACCAATAACCAACTTACAAATACTTCGCAGCTTTTGCTCAGGTTCTGTTCAGAGTAAATATGCATATAATTTGATTATTATTTAAATCAATGAACAATGAAATAAAAATATTTTTTAGCAATGAATTTTTTTAGCCTGTGGGCTGTTTTGTGGCAGATATGTCTAACTAGTGTCTTTTATCAGTTTCCTTCTATTAACTGTCACACTACTAGTAAGATAAATAGAATTTCTGTCACTTGCGCTTTCTTTGCCTTTTCTATTGGGAATAGAGATGGGAAAATTGGAAATGGATAAGGGGAATGAGAATTGCCATTAAATAAAAATATGAATGCATGCTGAACAATCCTCCAGAATCTTATTTAAGGAGAAAGAGGGGTTTTTTCTTTCTTCTTCTTAGTATTATTCTCTCTTTCCTCATCTTGTCCCTAAATGGCCCACACTGAAAAAAATTCTGCTCGCAGTTGCTCAACTGGAATGAGGACAAGTTGTTTTCTGTGGCCCCCTTCCAAATGCTTGTGCTGTAAGTTCTGTCATAACTAGCCTCTGGAGACATATCTGAACTAAATTTCGGACGCTTCCCTCAGCATACCACTTACTTTTCTCTTTCGGTCCTCTCAAGAACATTGCAAATCCAGCAGGAACCAGAAACCAGATAACTGTTACCAGATAACAGTAACCTAAAGGCTGATGCTTCCTCTTTCTCTTGCACATCTAAAAATGTCCAATTCATCTCAGGTGTTGCAGTGGCCAAGGAGTCAAATCCCCTTTCAAGTTTAAGGAATGGTGATGAATGAGATAGGACAGAGCACTGATGATGAGCCACAGATCAACCTTGTATGGAAGGAGTCATTGCTTAGCAAAAGGCTGTAGAGACAAGGAGTGGGTTACTTGGAGAGAAGAGCTGGATTCTCAAATGAGCTTACAGGCCAGATAGGAAAATGGAAAGTCCACAAACTAGATTAAATTGCAGGTTGGAGACTTCCCAGTCCTGTGCAAAATTGCTTTCTATGGTATGGGCTAAAAGATTAAACAGATATGCTAAACCTAAGCAACCAAATCTTATGTTTGTTAGAGTGGTTCTTCAACATGTTATCTTGAGCTTTACAAGCAAAGTTGGAATATACATGTAATTCAAAGAAAAAGCATCAGTATACCGTTTTGGAACAATATTCACAGGCAGCTGTCAAGGGATGTGTGAGTACATTTTAAAGTTGAAAAAGACAGCTACTGTTAATTACACCTCCTACAGCTTTGCCATCAGCTGCTGAAAAATTTCCTTAGCTAACCTTAGATTTTGGTTTACTCTCCTTCATGTATAGCTTCAGGTACAGGATCTAATGAGGTTTTTATCACTCTTTTGCATTATTTATCAAAACCAAATGTATTTCAACAACTTGTCGTTTTTCATTTTTAAATATTACTAAAACTTTACTTACTGGCTTATACATTTGGTTTTGTATCCTTACTGTTTTGCAACATTCAGTGACATCTATTTCTTTACAGATCCACTTTAAGCAACATCTTTGTATTTTTAAATCTTTGCTCCTTCTTTCTTTTAATTGGTTTTGTCAGTTATCATATTTCCTTTGCCAATATCTTCTTTGCTGTACCTCATTAATTTTTGAAATCCTATTCCCCCATTTTTCTGATATCTGCTGCTTCTTCCCCATCTTTCTTTAAAGCACATTTTAAAATATGCTCTTTGATATCTGCTTTCTTCTCTCTTTATATCTCTTTCCATATGGTCTTGCATTTTTGGTCTGCAGGTGCTTATATGTATTTCCTTATGGTCACTTTTTTCTTTTCTGAAATTTTATTATTTATCTTCCTTTGGTTGGTTTTAGTTTTGTTAAAAACCCAGAGTTTTGCTTGGCAAGTGAACAACAATATAAATGGAATAAAATAAAATAAAAAACTTTTGGTGAAAATATATTCATTATTTAATAAATCTATAACATTCAGTTATATTGCTCAAAATTATTGTAATAATTTTTTGGAACATGTTTCCACCTCTTGCCCCTTTTCCTTTCCTTTTGCATGTTCCTTCTCCTTATTGAACAGTTATACATTTTTAGTTTAGAATGCTAAACAAAAGTATTTCATTTCTGTGTTGTAGTTTATAACTACCATGTTCTGAAGACAAACCTGTACAGCTGTGAACATATAAGTGACAGTCTACCCACAAATTGCATCCATGCAATCAGGATCACATCTGTTTAGCCCTTAGGGATAATAAAAGGAGTGGCAACCACAAAGGCAGGCATGAGTTCCAGAATACTTGGGGTTGCTTTTGATTCACATTTTTCTTATAATTCCATATTTCCCATCATTTATACTGTTCTTTTGAATTTGACAGATGGTGCCAATCTCCACAGCCAATAGCTTCCTATCTGACAGATGGAATAAGCTTCCTTGTGGTAGGCCAAAGATGTCTGGACAGACCATTGCAGATAACAAGCTCAGTTTTGGCAAGGTAATGAGAACTGACTGGACTTTTTGATGATGTTGCTGAAGGTTAAAAACTTACTAATGCTTAAATGTAATATAAACAGAAGGGAAATGAACTTCCAGGAAACACTGGGCAGAATGTTTGATTACACCAAATGTTACCACCCACAGAACTCTTTGGATGACTAGACTTTTTTATATTAAAGAATATGGGGACAAAACTAAACCCATTTATTTCAACAAGCTGGCCTGGCCTGATACCTGAGGATTAATTAATTTTAAATTAAATTTTAAATTTTATATTTAATTTGTGTTTTAAATTGGGGGTTTGTTTTTAATTAATTCTTAAATTTTATTTAAAATGTTATTTTAAATGATTAGCCTTATTTAATTATTTTAATTGGTTTTTAATTGTATTTTGTATTTTTTATTGGCTGTTCACCGCCCCAAGTCCTTAGGGAGAGGGGGCGGTATATAAATTTAATAAATAAATAAATAAATTTATTTAATAAATAAATACCAAGATCTGATATAATTTAAGTGTGGTCCATAAAGCCCCAAATTCAAATGTTACCACATCCCGTAGACTTATACATTTTATTGGTTTCAGACTCTGATTTCAGGATAATTGTCTCCTATGTAGGACTATATATTACTAGCATAAAAAATGATAGTAACATCTAGGACTTATTGCATTGAATTATGAAGTAAAGCAACAATGATTTCACTCCAAAATATTCTAGCATGAGCAAAACATATTTTAGCTTGTGCAAAAGGAATAACACTTCTTTCTACGAAGAATACATTTTATTGCCCAGAAAAAGTACAGAAACTCTTTTTAGCCATGAGGAAAAAAAATCCATAGTGGATCTTAGTATGCAGAAACTTTCAGCAGCTTTCTCAGTGATGGAAGTCTTTGGCTTTTCAAGTTTATCAAAGCAAGCACTATTGGTGTCTCAGTTTTGTTACTGCTTAAAGTATATTTTTTCATTCAGAATTTAAGATCTTCAATTATTATTGCTGATTTAAAGATTTCACTTTTTTATATGGTTGTAATAGTTTCTTGGTTTATAATTTTGTATTTTTATAATGTTATCATTGTCATTTCTAAAAGACTTTTTCAAGTTGTTGTACATAGTAGTAATCATTATTGCCATTGTGGGGGCTTTTCAACATGTATTTGGAAAGGAGCCAGGGACTGATTAGTAGCCTAATAAATATAACAACATAATTCTTGTCAAACTGCCCAAATCAAGTGGACACCAAAACTAAATGAAACTTTTGTTCATCTTTTAACAAACCTGTTTTGGTTTAGTATTTTGCTAGTCACATTTACTTTATTTCATGCTGTTTCATTTGATTCTTTATTTCTGGGGAGGGGGGTTCCAATAAACAATTAATGTCAACAACTGGTGGCTTAGCACTACACATCGTGTTTGTTCTCTGTGGTTTTCTTTTAAAGATTTTGTTTTCTGGTGTGTGGATTGTGTTTCAGCAAATCCTTGTTGATTTTAGCATTGTTTTCCCTTTAATTCTGAAAGAATTCTTTATTAAAAGTAACAATAACTGGTTTGGGTTTTTTCTTTTTTTAAAATTCTCTACTCCTGGAAATCCTCAAAAAATACATAGATGTACTAGATTTTAGATAAAACATACATCCTCTGTATTTCATATTGTTTGCTAATTTTAACTCACACATACACACGCTTCAACTTGTTAATTAGCTGAATTATTGAACCAATTACAATTCTGTACTTGAAATTCTTTAAACAGATGTTTATTTTTACCCCATTCCAGTGAACAAATTTAATCACAAAGCTTGAAAGAAGAGCAATAATAATACAAAATCAGCAATAAATGGCTAATCAAGTGCAAATGATAATTATCTGAACCTTCTCATTAGGGAAAACAAGGGAACAGAATTTAGCTGACCGTTCAAAGTTCTTCCCAAAATTTCTAGGCAGAGAAACTTGGTAGGTGGCTTATTTGAATTTCTTCAGAAGGAGGAGGAATTATCTGACAGTTTAGCAACAGTAGGACTGAATTACAAACAGGAAAAAAAACTCTCATAATGTTCTCCCTTAGAATGTAATTGAAGTTTAAGCTGCCAGAAAAAAATCATACCACTGGAGAGATATTTATATAATGAAACATTCACATATCTCTTGGCCACATTTCCCTCATTAAGTTAGCCCAAGTACACCATACCCTTTCTTGAGAATTTCTGTGAAATTGTCTTCTTTAAACAAATTTCAACAGCAACTTTCTTTTTCAACGGATTAAACAAGAAAAGCTTCAGGATAATTTTTCTATTAGATGCTATTCAAAATATAATTGAAGGAGCACACTGCTGATTATTTAATTTATCCTTATAAATCTTTTATGTGTGTATTATAGCATAAGTTAAAATTTCTGATTTAGGTATGAGAATGTCACAGGACACTTCAGTCACAAATGAGTCATAATCAAGCACAGATTTATGTTCCCTGACCCTTTAATATCTGTTTTGATTGATTCCTTTATTACAAATCCTAGATATTATTCTGTCTAGGATAAGATAGAACAACTTAAAACAATAATTATATTGTGCTAAATTTGTAAGTATAAAACCTGGGTAAGAACATCATTTTTAGAACTATCCACATTGGGATGAAGAGCATAATTAATTTTGAAAAAATAGCATTACAGCTTTTTGACATCAAACCTAACTTAAACATCTTTTTTAACCACTAGAGCAGAAGTGTCAAACTCAAGGCCTGGGGGCCGGATCCAGCCCATGGGGTGTTTAGATCTGGCCCTCAGGGTTGCCCTGGAAATAGTAAAGGACCAGTTTGCAGTGCCTCTGCCAGCACAGAGGATCGCTGACAGAGAGTTTCAGGAGGTTGTCCCAGCCAAAAACAGAGCTCACAAGGGCCGTGCATGCCCCCCCCCAGAACCATTTTTGCTGGCAGAGGGTTGCAGGACACTATCGCAAAACAGAGCTTGTTTTTGTTGGCAGAGCGCTCAGGCCACTACAGGCTCCCCAACATGACTGATGTCATGCTGGCCATGCCCATCCTGGCCACACCCACCCCAGCCCATCTGAGGTAAAACACAACCCAATGCGGCCCTCAATGAAATTAAGTTTGACACCCCTGCCCTAGAGAATCTGCTTTATTTAGACTTTCAGAGCTACTAGTACTAGAACAGATCTCATTCACTTACCTCCTCAGTGACAGGATTGGTTTAATTATTTTACAACTATTCCTGAAAATGTGGGTTCTGTTCTGCATAATTCTGGCTCAGGCAGTTATACAACAGCCTCTGGCAATTTACCTCTTTGTTGACCAGGCCTAATACAGCCCTGCTGAATATTTAACCTAAAACGTCCCTTTCTTCTCAGTCCAATTATATTTGTTCCACCCTCTTTGACTAATGAGAATAATTGATCCTTGTCCTTTTTTGACATTCCTTTATGCTTCCTGTTCTCGCAGCCCCATGCATTCTTCCTCTGAACTTGGCAAGGAACGCCAAGTTATCTTAACCTTTCCTCTTGGATGACATGCCTTGCCAAACATTTTTAATACCATCTCTGTTGCCTTCTTCCAGAATCCCTCTAGCTCTTTACATGATTGGCTAAATTGCTTCTTTTTTTCTTACCTTTACTCACAAAGGTTTAGAGTCCAGATCAAATTGTTGTTTCTTTCATCATGCTAAGCTTTAACAGTTGGAACAATTACTTCAAGAAACTGACTGACCCCCTACTAACACCAAAACCCCAATTACTGCCAAAATGTTCAATAGGCATATGAAATTTTACTCAGAATATTCTAGAAGAGGGAACAGATCCACTCACTTGAAGCCATAATTATTTTATTTTATTGCCCGGTATACACTTTTTTCTACCGATTAAAATTTTACTCATATACAAGACAGCTGTGTTGCTATCCCTCACTTTTGTTTCACCCTGACTTCCTTCCTACTTGCTTCTGTTGGCCCCTTTTCCACATCAGTGACATTTTCCAAATATTTTCCACCATTGCTAACATTTATTTGGCAGTGAGAAAATTAAAGATTTTCAGACCGACATTGGACATGTTTACTCAGAAATAAAATCCTATGTAGTTCAACAGAGCTTACTTCCTGGTAAGACTTTAATTTGAATCTTAAACTCTGTTCAGCCTGGTGCTTTGGAATCACCCATATCAGGATGGAAGGACTGCTGCAGCCTAACACACCAAAGAGGTGCCAGGTTGTGTCTTTCGTTTCTTATGGGTTTATTGAAACAATATCATCTAATGGGACCGAGGATGTATGCCATTTCTGCTATGAAACCTGTCTTGTGGAACAGCCACTCGCCTGAGACTGAGATTGTCCTAATCCTACTGGTTTTCCAGAAGGCCTGGATGACCTGGCCTTTCTCTTGGGCACTGGGTCCAGGGTGCAAGAGGAGCTGATAGCAATAACTTTGTTTCATTTGGTCTAGGAGTTGTGAGGTGCCTCATTTTAAATTAGTGTTTTCATTTGTTTATAATGTGTTGTTGTGTATTGTTATTTGTACAATCTACCAATAGTTCTAACTGGATTTGCTAATTTTGACTCCTCATAGATCCTTTCCAAACATCTACAATAGTTAAAGCTATTTTTATTTTATTTATGTTTTTATTTATTTGATTTCTATAGCCACCCATCTCAGCAAGTGACTCTGAGATTCTCACAATACATGTGCTATTCCAAGTAATAAAGCTTTTGGCAATTGATGAGATTCTCTCCATTTCTATTATTTTAAAGTGTTTTTGCAGATTTTTTTATGCGTTATTGTTGGTAGCAAAGTCGGCCAAAAGTTTTGATTGGATTTTGTATTTTTATCATCTTCACAAGGACCTGGGATAGACAAATGTTGTTGTTTAGTGGTGTTAAAATGATTGTTGTAGGCTGTAAATTCCAAATAAAGCCGCCTTTTGCAATTGATTGAAGGTGATTTTGATTGCCATTATTTGCAGTCTATGCAGTTTTCTTGCAACAGCTAATTATCCATGTTTCCTTCCACTTCTTTGCAAAGATGGAGTTTGCTGCTTGCCTTTTCAATTCCAGCTTTATATACATTTGTTCTTAAGGTTTGGTCTTGTCTAGCCCAAATATGCCCATCTGCCTTTTTCTTCAATTTTCCTGCTTTTAGCAATTCCTGTGTCTTTTTGTTATCTGCTCTGTCTGCTAGTTTTTTTTAATTTACTGGCTATGTAATGTGTTGCCTTGCCATGTCTCCTTTCTATCCTTTCCTATAAGCCAGTTTGTTTTCTGGGGTATTCAATAAGCTTTCATGACGTACTAGCTTCAGTGTATCTTCTTCACTGTCCTTCAGATACTCTTCCAATCTTCATTTTTCTTCTTCAACTATATGTGTACTTGAAACATTCTACACTGACCAATTTTCCTTGGTAAGTAGAATCTGTCTACATTACTGCATGATGAAGGTTCATCATCATGATTTTTCCGTTCTTCCTATTTAAAGGTTTTAGTTCAGCTTGAATCCAGTCCACTATTGCATCTATGTATCTAATGACTGGAACTGCCCATGTGTTAATTTCCTTGATGGTGTTTCCCCTACTCAGTTTGGACTTTAAGACCTTCACTTACTTGATGTACTCATTTCTAACCGCCTTCTTGACTTTAGTGTGCTTAATGTTGGCATCTTGAAGGATACCCAGGTATTTATAGTGATCTCCTTCATCCAGACACTTGACGTTATTTCCATAGAACATCTTGATTCCCTCAGTTTTATTATTATTTTTTCCCTGTTGAGGCAAACATGGCACATTTGTCCAGTCCAAACTCCATTGCAATATCCTGGCTCTGTATTCAGACAGAATTGAGCAATGATTCTATTTCAGATGGTGTTTTTACATACAGATTCATATCATCCCATGTAAAGGAGGTGGGGTAGTCTGATAGATGTTTTTGATGTTTGGTAGCCATGCCCTGACTTATTTACGATTGCTGATGGACAGATCAATGCAATGACAAATTAAGAGCAATTGTGAGTCTCCTGTGAAAAATTCTTCTCTTGATATTAACCTCTCCCAGTCTATCAGGTTTGACTAGCAACTGTGTCTTCCATTGTGTCATTGATCTTTGGATAAAGCTTCTGATGTTTCTATTGACTTCTCTTATTTCTAATACTTGATTAGCTCATCATGTGTTGAATGCCTTTTTGTAATCAATCCAAGCCACATTTAAATTGGTCTTCCTTTTCTTGCAGTTTTCCAAAATCATTTTATCAATTAGGAGCTGATCATTTTGTCAATTAGGAGCTGATCTTCTGCTGTTTGGACAGTTACTGTTTTGCTCACCTTATTTTCAACTAGATGCTATTGGACTGCATCAATTACAACACCAGTTACCATTCTGAAAGTTGTTAGTATGCAGGTACTGTAATTGTCCTGTAGTTGCTTGGTGTGGCAGCTTTTTGGATCTTTCATTGTCAGATAAGTTTTATAAGATATTAGTCAGTCTTTAGTTTCACCTCTTTTCATATATTGCTAAATTGCTTGACAATGAATGGCTGTAGAGCAGTCAGATGTTTCAACCAAAAACCATGCAGTTCATCTTTCCTTGGTGCTGACCAATTCTTGATCTTCCTTGCCCTTTTCTCCACCATTACTGCTGTCACTTCAAGGTATTTCGTTTCAATTTCTTTTCTTTCTTTCTCCATCTCTTTCATCCAAGCTGCATTGTTACAATATTTGTTTGTATTGTCCCATAGCTGTTCCCAGAACTGGATTGGTTTTTTTTTCGTTTGTCAGATGGTACTTGGCTCGATAGTAGTAACTGCAAGAGAGATTTGGGAGTCCTAGTGGACAATCACTTAAATATGAGCAGTGTGCTGCAGCCACCCAAAAAGTTAGCACAGCAAAACGGTTACAGGAATTGCTGTCTAGTTTAATGCAAATAAGGACTAGGGGTGACATGATATCAGTGTTCCAATATTTGAGGAGCTACCACAAAGAAGAGGGGATCAGCTTATTCTCCAAAGCACCTTTAGGCAGGATAAGAAGCAAGGGATGGAAATTAATCAAGGAGAGAACTAACTTAGAAATAGGGAGAAATCTCCTGATAGTTACTGTAGAACAATTAATTAGTGGAACAACTTGCCTCCAGAAGTTGTAGGTGTCCAACACTGGAGTTTTGTAAGAAAAGATTGGACACTCATGTGTCTGAAAAGGTATAGGGTTCTCTGTCTTAAGCAGAGGGTTGGACTAGAAAAGCTGCAAAGTCTCTTCCAATTTTTTCTGTGAAGGTGTTGGCTGGTTCATTGCAGTTTCTCTATAGATAGACTGGGCAAATAGTTTCTGATTTGACTGAAATTGGAGATTCTGCCTGTAGTTTCACATCTGCTGATCTTCTTAGCTATAAGCTGTTGTTTGCTGCTTTATTTCAGTGCTTCTTTGTTTCTAGGTGATATTTCTTGATCAGGTATAAATTGGTCTTCTTGTTCTTCAACTTTCTTTCTTTCATCTGTTCCAGCTTGCTTACATGTAATCTAATCTTATTTTTCAACCTCATCTTTCATCTTGTTGGTGCACTGTTAGGAGATTGGTTGGTTTTTTGTTATAGTTGCAACCATGATGTACAATAATGTTTCTTGCAATGAGATGGTGCTTATATTTAATATTACAGTATTGGCATATTTTATTACATATTAGCTTTTTCTTTGGAACAAGTCTCTATTTAGGCAATTTTATTATATTGCTCTTATTTGGTGTTCTAGATGCTCAGATTTTGTTTCAATTCCTCTTGCTTTCCTTAGTTAGAGGGCTTGGTCCTTCTGAGGAGACAGCAGCGAGGGTGCCTAGTTTGGGAATAAATAGCTTTCAACAGCTAGGTTGGCTTCTTCTGCTACTAGCAACCCCCACCTGATTTGCCATTTAGTTTGAGCTACTTCTGGCAACTCTTCAGTTTCTTTGCCTTGGATAGACTTTTGCAGTTCTTCCAATTCTGTGAGTCCTTTATTTTTATTATTACTTTATACAACTTGTTTCTTAAGATGGGTTGCACATAAATCTGTTAAATAAAGTGTTTTTTTGTTATTCTATTTCTTTATCCTATAATATTTCATTCCAAGTTTCTACAGTTTTCCTGAAGTAAAAAAAAAAACTATGGGAGGAATCCAGCTTGATCTCTGATATATTTTGATTACTACATTCCAGAAGGAATTAAGAACAAAATAGATGTGAAGGGGCATCCACAGGAGCAATCCCCAAAAGATAAAATGGCAGCTGTAGATACAACCTTGACTTCAAGGGTATTTCTGTAGAAGAGAGTTAGTGGGCTAAAAGAGGAATTGGGTGCATAAGCCTTTAGAAGTCCTTTAAAAAGACCCATAAAACAAATACTGAAATATTTGAGAAGTTCTAATAAAAGAGATCCTGGGGTGTTACCTGTGACCCATAGGGCAGGTTTTTTAAAGTTCAGTTAATTGTTTGTAATGATTCAATAGTGGAAAGCCTATTGAGATAAGAACAATTAAGAAACAGTATCCTCAGCTAAGTAAAAGACCTGTCCAATGTAATTGGCAGCTGTTTAGGCAGCTGCTTTTATTTAGTTTTATTAGTAACTTCATCATCACTATTATCATTACAGTCCATTGCTCAGTCAGCCAGATGTTCAGACTGGATTTGGCATTTCTGTCTGCCTATCAAGTTCTTCCTAAGGGCCTGTGATAGGCAGATGTAGATGTGTGATGGTGTTACAGATATATCATGGGATGTAAACCATTCCAAGTAAAGCAGCCTTTTGCAATGGACTTATGGTGAATTTGTCAATGCTGACTGTGTTCAAATGGTGTTCTAGTTGTTTTGGGATCCTACCCAAGGCAACTCTTATTGTTGGTACTACCTTTGCTTTCATTTTCCATAGTTGTATTTCTATTTGCATGGCTTTGTATTTTGTTATCTTCTCCAGTTCTGCTGTCTCCAGGTACTGCCACATCCACTATCTAGACTTTTTTGTCTTTCTTGTCGACAATTGTTAAGTCTGGCATGTCATGCAGGAGGTATCTGTCTGTTTGAATTCTAAGGTCCCAGAGCACTTCAGATTCTTCATTGTATATTACTTTCTTTATTTGATGGTCCCACCAGTTTTTGCTTGCAAATGATATTTCCTGCAGATCTTCCAATGCACTATAGTTGCTACTTGATCATCTACCCAGACACACTGTGTTCACTTAAAATTATTCTGCTAAGGGAACAAAAAGGCAATCTAAGTCATTGAACTTTAGTCAGTAACCACTGCATTTTAAGCTTCAAGTGAGTGCCAATCTAACTACAATATGAAGTGTAGTTCATGATTGGTAGTATTAACAATTTTCTTCAAGATGTAAAATATGCTGTTCTATTCTAATGTTTTCTATTATACGATAACTACACATTAATTGTTGGAATTATTCTTTATTTAAAGCAATAGAGAAATTATGATTTAACCAATATTTAATGAAATTAACCTAGTAGTTCTAGGAAGAAATTGTGCTTTTTAAAAATTTCTTTATTTTCCTCCACCATTGTTTTGTTAATTTACAATAATTCATCTAAGAGATCACAGGTAGGGTTTAGATGTTATTTCACATACCAACATGCCATTGCCCCATCTCCTCCATCTTCACCACCTGTGCCATGGTGCCTCTGTTAAAACTTTTCATCTGCTTTTAGATAAAGTATGTTTGGGATATGCTTTACCTGACAGATAAAGACATATATGCCTTTTAAAAGTGAGTGAGGGAAAGGAGAGAAGGAAAAGTTACTAGACAAGAGTTTACTTGCTTATTTTTCTTTGGAGTGCTTAACACTTTTGATTAAGATGAAATATTCAGCTCCATCCACTCTACAGATTTGTTTTTTTGTACATATTTAACTGTAGTCCATTATTTGTTAGTATTGTTTCTCTAAACACATCTGCAGATTATTTGAGAACATACATTACTGTTACTGGTATATTTTAAATATTATAGTGGAAAAGATTGTTTCTTACTGCAGCTCTGGCAGTATTCCAAAGACAAAATGTGTCTAGCTGATAGAACTAATATAACATTTTTATGAAAAGTTATTAGAGTCAACAAGAAGAAAGAGAAAGTTAGAAAAATAGAATGACAGAAAAAAATATTTATCTCCAGAAGAGGCTATTGTCTAGAGAGGCAAAGTTGAACACTGAATTGGATGTTCATGACCATTTTACCATTTTATGAAAAACAAAACTGTCTAGTGTTTTGAAAATATTTTTAAAGCAGCTTATTCTAACACAAATACCCTCCAGATGCATGAATCCTTACCTCACTTATTCTCAGCAATGTCCTTGCTGGCTATGAATTCTGTGATTTCTTCTTTCACAGTGTTACCACTCTCAAAAATTATATAAAACAGAAAATAGAAAAATACTCTCAACTTCTAGTTTACATCCTAGTCAGTAATGCTGATGATTGATTAAAGATTTGATTGATTGATCCTTATCAGTGCCTCAAAATATTTCTTTGCCCAGGATCACAGCTTTGAGAACAAGGGTTGGGTTGAGCCTTGTGGACAGGCTCAGAGAAAATACTTGTCAGAACAGCTGGTAAACAAAGAGCTTCAACTAAGAACCTTGATTAAGTCTCCATGTCTGACCTGTAATTGCCTGGGTTAGTTCCTGCAACTTTCTTAGCAGGATTTCAGAAATGGCTTCCCATTGCCTTCTTCCAATAAGAGAGAGTGATTACCCAAGATCCCCCAACTGGTTTTGTGCCTAAAGTGGGATTAAGATTCAGTTTCCTGGTTTCTAGCCTGGTACCTTAGCCACTATACTAAACTGCCTCTCACACCTAAAGATGCTTTTCAAAAGGCAACTGGAATTTCTTGGGTTTTTTTGTTTGAAAATGTTTCGCTTCTCATCCAAGAAGCTTCTTTGGAACTGAAGAAGCCTCTCGGATCAGAAGCAAAATGTTTTCAAAGAAAAAAACCCAAGAAAATTAAGTTGCCTTTTGAAAAGTACCTTTGAGCAACCATGACCTGGATGATTGAGAATCCCCACAGAGATTCTGCCTTTCATACCTTACCCTGCTTTAACTTACCTTGCCTCACTTCACTTCACTTTATTTCAGAGAAGAGACCTTTCAAGCCTACATATACAGTAGATACTGGATCTCTTTGTGCTAAATACTTTATTGTACTAAATTATGCCTTCATAGAGGGAGTCAAACTTTCCCATTCTGGTTTCTATCTAAAAATAAATTGTGTTTACAAACAAATGAGCTTCCTTACTGGAAGGAAGCAATACTGCAACAGGCAGGCCCTGCCAAAAGAAGGTTATTGTATCATTTCTGCATTAGTGACTGTTGAATCATTAACACATCCTATTTAAATACAAGGCAAAATCATGCTCCCCCGACTGATTAGAGGAAGGCAGTTCCAGGTCAGTGACTCTTTCAGAATAGGTAACCATCGCCAAGGAAAAGTGTTGCGCTAACAGTAATGGATCAATTGAGCACTTCTGATGCAAGGACAAAGCAGAACAAAGGTCCTGCTGTAGAAAACACAGGAAGTTGTTTTGTCATTGATTCATGTACATTCACAGTGTAAAATAGATGTTGAGACTCTAGAAAAAGTGCAAAGAAGAGCAACAAATATGATTAGGGGACTGGAGGCTAAAATACATAAAGAATGGTTGCTGGAACTGGGTATGTTTAGTTTAATGAAAAGAAGGACTAGGGGTGACGTGATAGCAGTATTCCAATATATCTCAGGGGCTGCCACAAAGAAGAGGGAGTCAAACTATTCTCCAAAGCATCTGAGGGCAGGACAAGAAGAAATGGGTGGAAACTAATCAAGGAGAGAAGCAACCTAGAATTAAGAAGAAATTGCCTGACAGAATAATTAATCAGTGGAACAACTTGCCTCCAGAAGTTGTGAATACTCCAACACTGGACATTTTTAAGAAGAAATTGGACAGCCATTTGTCTGAAATGATATAGGGTTTCCTGCCTAAGCAGAGGGTTGGACTAGAAGACCTCCAAGGCCCCTTCCAACTCTGTTATCCCATCCTATCCTATCCTATCGTATCCTATTCTATCATAGTCTGTATAACTAAATGTGATCTATCCTGATTAATGAGTTATTTATTTATTTATTTATTTATTATTTGGATTTATATACCGCCCCCTCTCCCTAGGGACTCGGGGCGGTGTTATACATAAGGCTCTTCCAAGAGGAGATCACAAATCAAAACTGGGACTTTGGGTATCCAAAGCTTATGCATTATCCCCAAATCATCACTTTCCCAGTTCCATCATTCTCCATATTCCAACCACCCCTATCCTAAGGAGCAGAGGTTTCCAGTAGTTTGAGCTGAGCTAGCCAATTTTCCCCATTGTCTTCAGTGAAGGAAGACTTTTAAAAGGAAATAGTCAAATTATGTATGTATAACTCCTGTCCTGATAGCTAGAACTATGGGAGCAATGGAAAATTTGGTAGTACTTCACTTTTTGTTTCTAAGTTAATTGGGGATTACAGTACTCTTTAAAATTATTGCACAAGTGAAAAGTATCACTGTTCCTACTGTGTGTAATTTTCCAGATATGAAAATTACAAATATTCTGTTCTGGATAAAGCAAACTATGATCCACAAAAACTTGTGAAAGAATAAACTGGTTATTTTTTAAGATGCAGAAATGTCACTTTATTAAAAATGAAAGCGAAAAAGAACGAAGCTCACCAGGAAAGTTGCTTCTCTAAATCTAGCACATTTTGCAGACCTGTTAGAGAAAGAAATACGGGGCCAATGGTGAAAAGAAGGGACAGAACAGAAATACAATAACATCTACAATCCATGCAGAACCCATTCAACAAATTAAGCAATGGCAAAATGTATATGGCGAGGAAACAAACCACAAGTTAAATATAGAGTGTTACAAGATATGTAGCTGAATCTTTTTTATATTGCTACAGAAATTTAGCTGGGGTGGAGGGTATTTCCTATTTCACATCTGAAAAAATATATACAGTAATAATAATGATACTTCTAGCTTGTGCTAGATTGGGTTTACCAGACTTGAAATTGTATTTTGCTGCATGTTGCTTGGTCTGGATGAAAGAGTGGAATTGTTGAGAAACAAGATCATAATGTGAGGTTCAGATGACATGGATATTTATAGTATGATAAGCTTAAAATTAATGTGGACTTTAAAAGTTATTTTATTAGATGCGTCATACTAAGAATATGGAATAGATATAAACTCAGATTGTGCCCCAAAACACTTTTGCAGATATCAGCTCAAGAAGAATTTTATAGAAGACAATTGGCAGACAAAAATAAATGGTTGATATACTAGATTTATTGGAAAACTATCAAGGAGAATTTAAAATCAAATCAAAAGAGCAATTAATAGCAGAAGGATAATATAGCTAATGGTTTTCCCATTTGAAAGATTTAAAATGAATAAAAAGATATAAAGGTATGAAGCAAAGTAAGAATTTAAAATACAGTTATGTAGCATTGATGAATATGTAACTACTAAGACATACAAATGTGTTGAAATTTGAAACAGGAAGAACGGGTTAAAGAATGTATGATAAAATGGGCTAAGACTTTTGGTTATAATATATAGGTCAATGGAAATATGTAGTGAAAAGGGTTGAAGTTTTCATTGTGTTAGGATCTGAAAGAGAATTTTTATACAATATTCTGCCGTTGGTACATGACATCAGATAAATTATCCAGAATGTTTAAATGCACTTCAAAAATACCATATATTGGAAATGTGAACAACATGCTTGGGGGACAAGTAAAAAAGCTAAAAAAAATTTGGATACAATCCATACTTTGATACAGATTTTTAAAAAGCAATTGAATCTTTAATTGAAGATTAAATTCAACTATTCAATTGAAATCAGAACTGTTCCTTTTAGGATTAATGAGCAAAGAATAAGAAAAAAGGTTATTTCAATATATGATTACCACAGTGAAATTACTGTATGCACAGAAATTGAAAGATTTGACACTATTCACTATGGAGGAATGGAGGTAAAGCTGACAAATTTTGCTAAAATTGCTTTCTTTTATTAGAGAAAGGATATTATCTACATATACTGGTGGGTGGAAGATTTTGTGGGGCTTTTGTGTAAAAATGTAAAAAATGAACTTGTCATTTATGATTTGATGATTACATAGAATGGATTATAGAAAGAAGAGTAAAATTATGTAGGTTTAGAGAGAGAAATGTTGACATATATTTTGTACTTATAACTGCTATGATGTCAGCCTCAAGTTTTCTGTTTCGTTTCTGCTTAAAATATTATCTTTCTGCTTAAAACATTATTGGCTGTCATAGTAACGGGGGGAGGGGGATTTGGAGATTACGGGGAGGGAAGAAGGCTGGAGTGAGAAGTGCCAAGGT